>VZRQ01006895.1:831082-864469 GCA_013397975.1 Machaerirhynchus nigripectus
CTCGGGCAGCGCCAGCCCCGCTCACAAGATGGCTCCCGGGCCGGGGCTGCCTCCCGCGGGCGGCAGCAGCCCCTCGGTGTCTCCCGCTTGCCCTGGCTCTGTTTGCTGGTACACGCCGAAGGGCGGCCGGAACCGAAGCCAAGGAGCATCCGCGCCTCCCGCCCACAAAAGCCACCAGCCCGAGCGGCCGCCCGCGCCCTGCTCACCGGCACCCCCCAAACCCAAACGAGCCCAGCCTGCACGAGCATGGAACGTGTCCTTGTCTCACACATCTCCCTGGCGTTACCGCCTTTAGGAGTAAACCTGTTCGGGAGCTTAATGCTCGGTTCAACTTTTTCGACCCAAGTTCACTGAGACCCCTCTCCAGCGCTCCCCGAGAGCAGCGCAGGTAGCGAGAAGAGAGGCGAGGCGGGCCTCCAGCGCTCGCCCAGGAAAATAACTGGGGTACCCCCGCACTGGAGTCCTGCCGTAGGGTGAGCACAGCCCGCCCCCTTTGCAAGCCGCGGGCTTAAAGAGTAGCAGAGGAAACAGTAACACCTCCACCTATCCTAACCGACCACCACCCGCGAATGCACGGCACGCCCCAGCGCACGCGGTTTGCCGCGGACGCGCGCCCTCTGCCCCGCCCATCGCTCACTCCCATTGGCTACCTGAGTGAAGCCCCGCCCCTCGATGGGCGGGGCATAGGCGCGGCAGGCTGAGCTGGTGGCTGTCACGTGACTCTCGGGGCCATTCCCGTCGCCGCCGGACGCGCCGGGATCCGGAAACGCTGAGGGAGTTCCGGGGCTCGCTGGGTGGGATAGGTGTGGGACTCCCGCCTCATCTCCTTACCCTTTAATGGCGCACATCACCATAAATCAGTACTTGCAGCAAGTAAGCAAGATTTTTTATAAAATTTTTTTTAAATTAATCTGTGGGCCCTGTTTGAGTATGCGGGTGTGCTTTTTGCTGTAAATATTCTGCCTTGGTTAAGAAATACATCAACGTAGGATGAGTGATGTGGTAGAGAAATACATTTCTTCAGCGTGTGTGAAGCTCACCATCTGAGTGCCAAGGATGTACCCCTGGAATGCCTGAAAAATGTGGCGGTTTCTGAGGTAATTTATCTGTAAGAGCCGCTACGGGAGGTTGTGTGTGTGTCCAGGAGCAAGGGCAGCTCAGGGATTCGAGAAATACAGGGATCTGAGATGTCCCGAAGTGCGGACGCACACTTCTGCCACGGAGGGTGGAGAGGCGGGAGCGGAGCCACGGGGATACCAGCTGGACGGAGCTGTCAGTGACAGGCTTTTTGTGTGTCCACTCTGGATGGTTCTTGCTGGACCGTCGTAATCTCATCATTCTTACCATCTTACTTCATCTGGCATCAGTTAAGCCAATAAGGTGAAGGCACAAGAAGGGAGTAATTGTTTGGGTTTTAGTCGCCAAAAATGGAGCATCTGAGGTCTCCCAGGACAGCAATCTGCTCTGAAAAGTCCGCATCTTGTTCGGTTGACAGTCCATTGAACATTGAACATGAAAAACTATCTAGCAAACATAAAATTACCTCTTCCTTTTCCTGAAATAAAAGCTAAACACAAATTTCTGAAAGAGTTTAAGCAGTTGGTTTTCCGTCTTTTGTTGCTATTTTAGTCCATGGTGTTTTTTCCCATTTTGGTATGAGCTTTCCATACATCAAAAAGATTTTTTTTTCCATACTGGGACACAAAAATATGACAAATAAAGCACAAGCAGTGGGAAAGGAACTCCTAAGAAGTAATACCTAAAACTACTTCCATAATTGAAGAAATTTCCACCTTGATTCAAAATAATCTGTTCAGGCAGACTATTTTTAACAAGGAGTTATCTTTGGCAGGAAGCAGAATTAAACCATTCTCCCACAGAATATAGTATTTCCAGTCTTAGCAGATTTCAGAAGCATTCTGTATAAATAGACTATCAATCTCACAGCAGAGATTGCCTTTGAAATGATATCTGCATGTTAAATCTTCATTTTAAATGTCTTCATTTTAAAGCATTACTCAAAGATTGCGCCTTCACATACGTGTTTGATGCCTATACGTCCAACTGGGATTTTAAAAAGCTTAACCAAATATCTCTCTCAACTGCTGTTTTACCATGCTAAACCCATGTACACACATATGCTTGCATCCTACAAATAAGGAAAAAAACACAATGGTGTTCTCTCTACCTTCTCCCTGAGATCTTTTTGAAAAACAGGTGTATTGGAAATACAAAATTATTTATTCCGTTTTAAACCTTGAAAAACTCACATTTGATTTGATATTAATATGTAGGAACAATGGTAACTAGATGGTGGCTTCTGTAGTTGTGTAAATAAGTTGTGTGCCTGTTGCTGGATTTTATTCTGTAATGTGACTGTTTACTTTGGTAGGTGCAAGAAGCCATTGAGACCAGAGATGGAACGTTTTGTGCAGAATTAGTATCATTTAAACATCCACATGTTGCAAACCCAAGGCTACAGGTGAGGATCTGGTTTTTTACCTTTTGTTTTACTTTCAGTTTTTCTAGCTGTGTATGTGGGTTCCTTGATTTGGAGAGAAACCTCAGAAATCTTATTCACAGGCCAAGGCAGGATCCCCTTGTAGGTTTGCTTCCCTTTTCTTCTTACAAAGATACTATATGTAATTTTTGTTCCCTGGTTGGATCTTTGTGTTCCACTTTGGATTGTTTTCTGGGTAGATAAAGTTTTGAATGTCCTTTCTGACCAGATCTGCATTAGTTACTAGCATAGCACAGTGGAAAGCACTATAGAGAAAAACACAGTGGGTAGTAAGGGCCTGGTGTTTGTGTGTTTTGGATGCTTTTATTTAAGGCTGGCTCTGATCAAGTTCTGGAGACAGAATGCACACTAGCAATTCATTACTCTGGATATGATTGTTAGTGTAGTTTAAAGTTCTGAGAGATGCATACTAGATGATCTCCAGAAATCCCTTCCAACCCTAACAAATCTGTGAGAACTGCCATGACAAAATATGCATATGATGTTCTGGTTCTGGTGCATTGGATGTTCCTTTAATGTTTTATTGATTTATTGTACCCTTAGCTTCCATCTCCAGAGGAGAAATGTCAACAAGTTTTGGAATCACCATATGATGAAATGTTTGCAGCCCACTTAAGGTAAAGATGGGCCTGGAATGTAAAGTCAGTTTTGAGGTGTACAGCAGGGATGGGGAAGGATATCCTTAAGTTTACTCGCCTATTTTAAAGGGCTTACACCTGAAAACTTGGTGTTTATTACTCTTATAAATAATGCTAGAATTGCAGGAAATAAAGACTTACTTTCTCCTCTCCACAAAGAGTTTGCTCTATGTACCTGGCTGTCATCTGTGTATGGCCATCAGCACAGCTTTGGTGTCAATGCTTGCTGTTTCCCTTGCTCTGCCTACTAACTACACAAGAATGTAGAGTGAAAAAAGTAAGGGAAATAAATATTTTTAAAGGGAATTTTAATCACAAAAGTACTCTTAAGAGAGCTTAGCATCTAAATAAATCTGTGAGGCTTTTACTTAATTTTCTGCATCTAGTCTCTGTCAACAATCTTGGATTTTTTTAGTTTAATCTTGGTTACAGTTTCAATAAGCATTGACTTATATCAAACAAATACCTATTCATCTCTAGGATCTGTTTTCTACAATTATCAAGTTTAGTGCTCTATTAAAATACTTGTGCCAGTTTTTTAGGAATGCTTCTAATCATATTTCTTTGTGCCTTAAATAAACTGTAAAATTTCATGCCTGGTAGAACACAAAAATAAATATTTGGTTAATGTATATTTTCTGATGCTCTAATGCACCTTTTCTTTGACAGGTGTACTTATGCTGTTGCGAACCATGACTTCATAGAAGCATACAAATGCCAAACAGTTATTGTCCAATATCCTTTTCTATAAATCTTGTATGTTGTTTTCAGATTAACCTCTTGTAGACTAAGTTCTCTTTATAGTTTTTAAAAATCTAATAGAATGTGGTCTACTTCCAAATACACTTCAGCTGTTTAGGTTTCTAAGCAAGGAAATACAGGTACATTCTTTCTTCCAGCTTTCTATAGGGCTAAGAAGGAATTTTTTACTTGACTCAAAATAGAATATTAATTTCTCCTAGAATATAGGAGAGTTAAATTATTATCGATAATAATATATAATTTTTACTTATAATAAAAATTATTATAATACCTTGCAGTTTGTACTTGGCTAGAGAGGAAGATAATGATGAAGAAGCTTCTATATTATCTCTGGCCAGCATTTCTTACTGCTGCTGCCACTCAAAGGAGTGCATGGTTGTGCTCACCTTCTTCCATAGTGCAACTCAACTCCTCAACTTCTTGATGGTTTTTTGATTTCTTGTCTTTCATGAAACCATATATGGTACCACATATATGGAACAGCTGTTTCTCAAATCTGTGCTTTATTTCCATGGCATTTTAAATTTTCCTAAATACAATACATCTTTCCTGCGAGCATTTCAGGCACATAAAGAAGAAAATTGGTGAGTACATCATAGAAAGCTACTGGAAAATAGACTCATCTTTTCCTAGTATAATACCATAGTAGTCAAACTAAAATTATACCTATAGTTTTTATTTATCCCCAGTGATGCTAAAATCAAGCCTAATTGGCTTTGTTGCCTGGTTGAGTTTTTATGTCCAAAAGTGTGAAAACCAAACGTCTGAGCTTAATTATGTAGAATGGTCCATATGTACATACATGAAGGATTTGTTCGAAGAGAAGTGGTATTTTATTAAAACCACAGTAAAAAAGACTTTAGAAATAATTATTGTAGTGTAGGATTTCTGAAATGCTGCGATCTTGAAGAACTGTCCTTTTAAGAAGTACATCCTTCTTTATATAAAGATTAACATATACTTTCCTAATTGTATGACCAACTAGCAATTAAAAGATAAATTGGCTTGTTTCTCATGTCTTACTTATTGCTTGATTTGCACCTATTAAGTATACTATGATTTTTTTTTCCAGGGCCTTACCTATTATGTATTCTGTAGCCCTTGATCTTCGAATTTTTGCTAATAATGTAAGTAGAGCTGATTAACAACCTCATTACTTTTGTCTGTTTGGTATTTCCACAATAGAAATATTTTTAGAATTTATTACACAGCCTGATTTTGCTCAGTTCTCTTTAACTCATTGTTTAGGGTTTTGTTGGCACTAAATTCATCCAGTCCTATTGAAAAACGAGGTTGCTCGGTCTGTCCACCTCCCATTTGCAGATGGAACTAGAGGGGTTCTGAGGACCTGAATGCAACTCCCATCAGTTGCTTAGAACTTATGAAGGGATACGTATTTTCTTTCTTGAGTATCACATGGCTTAAGTCACTATTTCTATGTTATCCGTAGGATTTGGTGGAAATTGGAGGTATCACAGACAACCAAGCTGATCTAACTATTCACTACATCTGAAAAGGGAAGTTTCTGCTCCCCTTTTCCAGATGTGTGCACCAGTTTTGATGCTCTTTTGAGCCTTTGGTGAGCCCATAAAACTGCTGACATGCAAATAATCCCCAAATTTACATTATTTTTCTCAGGCTGGTGCATTGAAGTAGCTTGTGTAGGGATCTACTGAGAACTTCTAGGCCAAAGTAAGTGGCTAAGTTGTGATTTTGTTCCTAGTCACTTTACCTGAAAAAGTTGAAGCTAGAGTTCAGGTTAGGTTAGAGTTTGACAATACCCAGTATTTCCAGTGTTCATCCCCTCATCACTCTCTTGTGCCCACTTACCCGCAAAACCACACATGTGGAATGCTTGCACAGGGAGTATTTCTCATGTGTGTGACTGCTCTGTAACAAGTCTCAGTTCTCAGTCTGAATGAGGGAAATCCTTATCTCTGAGATGCATGAGAAAGGGAAGTGTTGAATCAGTCATGCTGGAACTGTTTGAACTCTGTCTTCTAACCTTAGTGTATTCAGAGGGTTTGGTTGCAGAGAAGACTTCTGCAGCAGGATGCATTTCCATTTCTTTTCTTTACCTTTCAGATAGTGAGAATGCAAACACTATAATAAAACTTTTTAGAAAGCACGTAATAAATACCTACTTGATATATTCTTTCTGTTGAAGTTCTGCATTAGGCAGTGCATGGATCTTTCCCGTATGTTGACAACTGATTTTTTTTTTCTTGCTGCTGTAACATATGTTTTATCTTTCTTCTGGAAGTCTCAGGTCCCAGCAGTGTGTGTTACTACTGAAAACTATTGAATATGGTTTAGAAATAAAATCTAGTCTTTGTGGCTGTGGAGAGAATCTGAATTATAAATTCTAAGACTCAAACTCCATAATTTTTGAAGGCTCTTGGTCTTTTTACACTTGAGTTGAAGTGTTAATACTCCAATTCAGGTATTAAACCTGAATTTAGGTTTCTGAGACCTGCATTAAGCTGAGTGATACTAAAGGTAGCAGTGATCAGTGCTATTTTCAAAGGACTGTCCTTTTGTACATTGGGCTTGGTACGTGTCCAGGAGCCTCCCCGAGTGTTTTCTTTTGTTCTGTGAGTTTGACTGCCTTCTAGATTTGGAAAATAGCAGCCTTGACAGATGTCTTGCTATAATACTTTATAAAATGCTGTAATAAAGAACTAAACTTTGCAGCCTAGTGAACCATGATTTAGAATTGCATATTGTTTCTTGCTGTGTAATGCTAGGCAGATCAACAGCTTGTGAAGAAAGGGAAAAGCAAAGTTGGTGACATGTTGGAAAAAGCAGCAGAACTGCTGATGGGCTGCTTTCGAGTCTGTGCCAGTGACACGTAAGTGAAAGATCCTCTATTGAACTTGCACTGTTAAAGCGTTAAGAACTAAATGAACTTTGCTTTAGATTTTCCCACTTACTTAGACCATATATGGGTCTTAGAATGATCACTTCTGAGGCTTGTCTTCTCATTTATAGTCTGTTCTCTCTTGACTATTAACTGCAGAGGGAGAGCCCTCACTTCAGGTTTAGCATTCCTAGCAGGTATTGTTGGGAGGAACTGATTATGTCTCCGTTTCTCAGGAAGGATGGTTAATGCTTCTGTGCCCTGTTAGTTGTGAAGTTTGCTCCATTAGAATTAGATGGAAAAGAGGTGACTCTGGTTTCCAGTGTTAGCAATTTTAACACTTCGGAAGTGGAAAAAGTGGGTTTTTTCTGGTCTTTCTTTCACCTCGAGTATTATAAGCCACTGCTGTGCTTGTGTATGTGTTGTCTGCAGACAAGAGTGAGGAGCCTGATGCAGATGAAGAATATTTTGCATGACATCTTTTCATTATGTTGAGAAAATATACAGCAGAGCTACACCTATGTTTACCCTAAAAATGCTATGGAGTGACTATCTATGGAATGAATTTACTGTAAGGAAAAAGTCATTATTTTCTTACAATATTCAGTACTACCAGGTTTTTTCTTTTTTCTTATGACAGTCGAGCAGGCATTGAAGACTCAAAAAAGTGGGGTATGTTGTTTCTCGTGAATCAGCTGTTTAAAATTTATTTTAAGGTAGGGTGCAAGTCTGGTAAGCTGTGTTTTGAATTCCATATTCTAAGTCAAACCCACCCTGTTTTTATATGATACTGTCTACCTACACTCTGATTAAAATGCGATTTTTTTCTTAACAGATCAACAAGCTCCATCTCTGTAAGCCCTTAATAAGAGCAATTGACAGCTCAAATCTGAAGGATGAGTATAGTATGGCACAGAGAGTTACATACAAATACTATGTTGGACGCAAGGCCATGTTCGACAGTGACTTTAAGCAAGGTACTGTGTGGCAGTAAGACACGTTTAAAATCTTGCTGCATGGCCTGAAATCTGGCTGAAGGTGTGTGTTTGTGTGAGTCAAAATGTAAGTAGAAGGTGCAGTTGTAGTTGCATTGATCAAAGGAAGATCCATACTGAAAGGTCCAAGGCCCACAGGCTGACTCAAAACAGAGATCCGATTACATGACACTTCTAATTGTAGTTTATGCCCAGCTTTAAAATATTTGTGTTAGTGAAGTCCCCTGCAGTCTTGTGCATTATGTGTGTGCATTATAAAATGTACGAGCATCCAAAAGAACAGGTTTGTAAAAGTTTCACAGAGGAGCCTTCAGCTCTTCAGGTTGCTGCGTGCCACGTAGGAAATCTTCAGCAAACTGTAATGTGGAATTAGTTTCTTGGTGCGTTGATTTTGGAAGATGTAGAAACTGCATTTCCCAGATTTCTACTAGATTTCACTAACAGAAATGCACCTAGAGCTAAGGTGTACAACTTCATCACTAACTGAAGCACCTGACCAACATCTGTTCTGGAGCTGGTTCTGTTACTCCGAACAGTGTGTTCTGCCTGTCAGGCTTATCATTTTTTCTCTATCAGTGGAAGCTGCTGAGAGATCTTCATGCTGTTATACTGTGTGGTCTCACTGGCACATTTCTGCAGCTCAAGAGAAGTGTGCATTGCATTCAGCTTTCATCTCTTGAAGAACCTAATCTGAATTTAGGAAATAGAGTGTATTATCAGCACTTCTTGAGATTCTCTGCTTCTGTAATAGGAGCACAATAATATTACTGAAATGAGCTGGAAATTCCAATAGTACTTGTAACTGTAATGTCTGACATCAAGGCCTTGACAAGTTTTCTATGACTTTCTGAAAGAGAACTTATCTTTCTGGTAATAGTTTGTATTCAGTGTGACTCTCCAATTTTTCTTTATGTATTTTGAGTGGTATGATTCTTTTTTATACGACTTCAAATGTCATGTGTTCAAGCTAGAAATGGACATTGAGACAGAATTTGGGTTACAGCTGTAATCCATTTTTGTTGTTGATTCGTGTTACTTGTGTTTGCAGCTGAAGAATATCTGTCATTTGCCTTTGAGCACTGTCACCGATCAAGCCAGAAGAACAAAAGAATGATTTTGATCTATCTGCTGCCAGTAAAAATGTTGTTGGTGAGTAGATATTACTTTCCTAAATAAGGGGAAGGGGGTACACATGCAGATAGTGAAACTGATGCTCAGTATTTTCTTGATTTTCCCCTACTGGAATTCAGAGGCTTTTTTATCCCTATAAGAGCCAGCATATGCACACCTTGTTGTGAGAGGGCAAAAAGTGTTGTCATTTATAGCAACAAAGGAAAGGAGAAAGGGGGGAAAAAACAAAGCCAAACAAAAAAACCCCACCCTCAAACAAAACCAACCCATCCCTCCTTTCCCCCTACCTTTCTCCCATGCCTTCTAAGGGTGCAACCTGATCTTACTACTTTAATAAAGGTTTATTTGAATTCTTTGGTGAAGCACTCAACAGTGTAAGTTCTGTCTTGTAGCAGAGTGCCTCTCTGCTGTTCAACTGCACACAAAAGCCAGGGAAGATGTGGATTCACTAGAACAAATTTGTCTGCTTCTTTGACCTGGTGGAAGAAAGAAGGATGTGCAAACAGATGGTTAAGGACTGTTGAGAGGGCTTTGCCACAACTACAGCCTGTCTTTGGGTTTTCTATTTGTACCTCATACATTTTCCCATTTGAGGCGTCTCAGAAGGGTCATGAGGCAGAGTGTTTTGGTTTTAAAAAATCAGTGAAGACTTGTTACTATTTGATAATTTCATATTTCTATTAAAAGAATTAAGCACATCTGTTTCTTGTTCCTGTCCATTCCCACGTGCTGTACTAACATTTGTGTATCCCTGAATTAGTGGATTATGCTGAGTATTAATTCATTATGACTGAGGGGACAGGAACTAGATTTTAGAGTTTCCTGTTCTGGCGCTGTTACCAAAATCAGCCATGGAGAATGTTGTTACAACCTGCCTCTTTTGAGTTGCCATTTTCCACCTGCCCCCTGACCTGTTTGTGACCGCCCTGCCTTTTCCATTCAGTGCTCCCTTTCCAATCCCTTGCTGTGTCAGGTGGGTAAAGGGGAAGTATAGTGGATATAATAATTGGCTTCTGTTTTCCTTTTTGTATTTGTTGACTTTCTTAGTGGTTGTTTTCAGATCAATCAGTGGTAGGGTTGATAAAGGAAAACTTACTAATAGTCTTCCTAAAAACTTTGTCCCAGTCCTCACTGGGTGCCTTAAACTGGTGGGTCTGTTAGTGCCTAGAATTACTGTGGCTTTTCTGGACCACTTTTAGTGTACAAGAGGCATTAGAGAAACTAGATAAAGGTCATTGTATTTACAGTTGCTTTTTTTAAACCAGAGTCCAAACATTAACACTTAACTTCAAACTGTACTAAAATAGCTTGTATGTTGTTTTTTTGTTCCTAACAGCTCTCAGTAAACCTGCAGCTCAGTTCTGCTTTCAGCTAATCCTCCATCCAGGAAAGGAGTTAGCAACAGCATAGCATGATGTAACTAAATTTAAAGTCTGACCAAGTCAGCGTGCATTCTGATCTTTGCTGTGCAGGGGATGAAAAAAAAGTTTCTTCTTGATTCTGTAGATGGCTCAATCTTACCTGGTCTAACAATAAGAATTCATTTTGTTTCTTTAAATTTAACCTTTCTCTCTCTCTTTTTCGGGGGGGAGGGGCATGGTGGTAGTGTTAGTTTTTTGAGAGAACATGTTTATTTTTGCATGGAGGCATAGAGAAGAAAAGATCTGTTACAAACTGAGATAGCACTTGACAGGGCTGAGGCACTGCTTGTATTCCCTTGGAAATGCTTGGCATTCCCATGGTTTTTCTGTTTGTAGATTAGATCATACAGCCATGACATAAAATTTGAATCTGCCAAGGCCTCCTGTCACAGGATCTTGATTCTACAAGTTTGATAGCTGTTCCCTAACATTTAGTATTAGTATTCCCTAAATCATGATAAATCAGTGGTTATTGTGAGTCGTGCTACGAGGTGTTTGAGAGAGATGAGGGGGTTGTCTTGCAAATACTTTTATTCACTTCTTTTTCTGTAGCAAAAAAAAAGTGGTTAAACACTTTTTTTTCTCTTAACAATTTTTTTTATAGCTTATGAGATTCTATTTAAAGTGCATTTGACTTTACTCTGGAAAACTTGGACACCATTTATTTTTCAGGGCCATATGCCAACAGTTCAGCTCTTAAAAAAGTATGACCTTATGCAGTTTGCTGAAGTAACAAAGGCTGTGAGGTACGATGCTTGTTTTGCTGCTTTGTGTTCAAGGAGTATTAAGTAAAAACTGTTTCTTTGGGGTGGTTGAGGAAGGCAGGGGAGGCATATTCCTACCAAGTCAGGTAATTTCTTTTCTTACTGGGGTAAAACCTTTTTTTTTTTCATTTCTTTATCCTTTCATTTTCTTTATCCTAGTGAAGGAAATCTTCTCCTACTGAATGATGCTCTGACAAAGCATGAGACCTTCTTTATTCGATGTGGAATCTTTCTTATCCTTGAGAAGCTGAAAATCATCACATACAGGAATCTCTTCAAGAAAGTGTAAGCGTAACAAAACCTACATTTTTGCAAAAGCAGGTTTAGTATGGTTTCACCTGGGACTGGGGTAGAATTGTATATGCTCCTTAGTTCTCTCTAAGAGAACTGACTTCCTCTTAAGGTGAATTTATTGTAGAAAGGCCATTTTTCTAAGAAACAGAATTTTTAAGTGATTATTTCTCAATAACACATTTTTCCTGTTGTTTCTTTCAGATATTTACTACTCAAAACCCATCAGCTATCTCTAGATGCTTTTCTGATTGCTCTGAAGTTCATGCAAGTAGATGATGTTGATATTGATGAAGTCCAGTGTATTTTGGCTAACCTTATATATTTGGTAAGTGCTGACCACTCATTGTCTGGTGCTTCCAGACTTCCAACAGTAAAAAATATTAGATCGAGAATAACAGTTTATGACAAAAAACACATCAGTAATCCCAGGTTTTCTTGTGATTTTTTTGAGGGATTTGTGCTCAAAGTGAAATGTTCTCATTTACCCTGAGGACTTCCTCTAGTTCCTGCCGTTTTTTTTTGCAGGAATTAGTTAAAATTGAAATTGAATTTCACATTATGAATTCAATACTGACATTTCTATATATGCATAAACATTGCTTTAAAAATACAAACCTTTTAAGTGGCACCAAAAAGGTTTGTTCTGCATTCGAAGTAGGAGACTCTTGTTCTTCTCAATTTAGAAAAAAATTGAGCCAGATTACTTTGGTTTTGTTCCACATTTTGTCTTTTACTCTAAATGAATCTCAACTACTTATGAATGGATAAAAGCTTGAAATCTAAATATTTGTATTAAATCAGAGCTTTTGAAGCATCATTGCAGTGTCAGCAAGAAAATTAACCACTTCTCTGTTTCTGAAACATTATTTGGTGTGGTCTAGGTCACTGGGAGATTTCTTTCACTGTTACAACACTGAAAGGAAGTACTATGTCATTTAGTTTATTAGGTATGGAATACTAATTGATTAAAATCCTCATTTTAAAGTGAACAAGAGTGAATTTAGAAGCATTTTCGTAGAGCTCTGTCTCTTCAAGGCAGTGTAAGCAGACCCGAAGGGGGCCCTGGAAAGAGGCTCTCCATCTGACAGCACCCTTAGTACACAAACACCATGGTGGCTCCAGCTTTCTGCTTACTCTCCCAGGTGACTCACTCACATAAATTGGACCCTCATGGATATTAAGTACAGTAGTGCAGTGGTGAATGAGCATACACAGCTTTGCTATGGTTAGCTTGTAGGTGTTTGCTTGGGTTGTAGGGATTGTGTTACCAGCTCCAAGTACTAACACTGCCTTTTTCTCCTTCTGCCAGGGTCACATTAAAGGCTACATATCCCATCAGCATCAGAAGCTTGTGGTCAGCAAGCAGAACCCATTTCCTCCACTGTCAACAGTGTGTTGTTGAGTGTTGCATCTTAGCCATGCAAGTACTCTTCAGATACTCAGCTTGCCTGGTGGAACTGCTGCCAGTCACCCCAAGAACACTGTAAATGGCCTGGTTCGTGTCCAGGACTGAAATACCAGGAACTGTTTGTGGCTCCTTTCCCAGAATGACCAAGGCTGCCAGTGTTACAAAGTGCATTGAAATGAAATGCTGACTTTTAAATGGTAGTTTCCACAGGCTTTCTAGATCATTCAAAGTATTTCATGAAGAAATAAAGCAAAGCATTCCAAATTCCTTCCGAACGACTTAAAAGCTTTTATAAAGTACTTTGTGTTACTATTTGTGTTTATCTTTCAGGGAGAAGTATCAGCCTTTGTTACTTGTGTTAATCCATTCTTCAGAATGGAAATAATGTTTTCTTGCATGGTTTCGAGTTTTTTTTAAGTCTCAGTAATCTTGCTGGTATTAAATACTCTCTTCAAACTTTCTCTAAAAGATAGGGAAGTGTTTGACACCAAGAGCTTTACTGTGTCACTAATACTTACGGGTTCAAGTACACGTGGTAGGTGCCCACAAAAGGCTTTGGGATTTTTTTTTTAATTCTGGTCATAATTTGTTTAACTTTTGTTATGATGAACAAAATCTGATGTAGCTAAATTACCCATACTTTGTTTTGTTTGCTTCTGGGAAAACACTAGCACTAGATCCAGTATTTTAAGTATTACTCTCCTGGGGGCTGGTTGGTTTGTTTGGATGTGGTACAATATAACTTTGTCCAGACTGATGAGACTGTAGTTTTGGGGGTTTTAAATTATTTTTAAAAGAAATTAAACATTTATTTTTTTTTCTGTCTTAGGCAGTTGGGTTTTATTTTACCCTCTAACTGACATGGACATCATTCACAAGGGAAAACATAGATTCCCTTGATAGGGATCGATCCGTAGATAGATGTATGAGGGGAAGCATTTTTTAGCATGATGAAAGCGTCAAGTCCTACCTCAACATAGGTATTTAAAAGCTTGACATTCCCCATGTCTTTGTAAGTTTTACTTGTATGGATCCTGAAATAAGAATATGAATTTGCTGAATCAAA
The DNA here is from genome assembly GCA_013397975.1 of Machaerirhynchus nigripectus. Classification (NCBI taxonomy): domain Eukaryota; kingdom Metazoa; phylum Chordata; class Aves; order Passeriformes; family Dicruridae; genus Machaerirhynchus; species Machaerirhynchus nigripectus. Next base: position 844,943 of record VZRQ01006895.1, read on the forward strand.
CCTCAGGGTACTAGCAACATTTAAAATCACGGAAAAATATTCAACATGTTTTGAGGTTTAGGATGAACAGCTCTAGGAAATTTAAAGATAAATCAGTTTTTAGTTAAACAACTAGGTTTATTGCATCCTGATTTTCACAGTACTGTGTGTCAGCAGAAGGAAAGACAAACAGGCTTTTCTGTAGAAACTGGAGTTTGAATACATGTTATTTTTGCAACTTCCATTGCTGCAAATTGTAGTAGAGTCAAAGGGCTGTACTGGCTGCACCCGTAAGTTTCCTTGCAATGATTGGTAGGGGCTTGGTGCTTGAGAGTTGGTTGTGTTTGTGTCTTACTTCATTTTTTGTTTAACCCATATCATATACCTCGCAGTGTTGGTGAAAAGCAGTGTTTCCCACTCAGTGTCTTCTGGCGGCCAGGATCCCAGGATACCAGTCAGAAACCACGTGCCCTTATACTCAGTAGCCAAAAAGCTTCCTCCAGCCAGGCGTTTGTCTACGGCCTCCGGGAGGTGCCCACAAAACTGTCTGTTTGTGAGGCTGATGTTGAGTATTTGTTTGCAGTCCTCAGCAGGAAGGTATGAAACCTGCAGCTCTTCGCCTTGAAGTTCATCACTTTCCATTCCCCAGCCGCTGACTGTACCAGCCAGTTTTGGAATTAAAACATGTTCTGCAAAGTCTCTTTCAGGGGTGCACACAGGAAGGTGGTAGTTGTCACACTCAACGTGCTCTTGAAGTTGTAGTAATGCGATGTTGTTCTCACCAGTGTCTTCGTCGTACCGGATGTGTACGTGCTTCTTGCTAACTTGCATTATCTTCCCAGTTCCACTTGTTCCATTAGGCCCTATGAAACAATGACATTTCACTGCTCTTAGGATTAATTCATCAGAGACCTGAAAGCTGCATGCAAGCTGCCTGGTCGTGCTGAGAAACGTGCAGCAGAGGAACTAAAGGCGCTCCTCCTCGAAACCACTGCAGTAAAGGGAAACAAGGAATAATACACTGGCAGCTTTTTAGTGCGGTGTAGTAGCATGCATAATATCAGCAGTAAGGACAAATACCCAGCATTGATGTGAATTCTAGCATGAAACTAAAGGCACCACTTAAATCCACCATGTTTAGCTGATCCCTGGGTGCTGAGTTCTGAACTATGCTCAAGAGGCACTTGTCTCTGCTTGCCTTGTAAAGGGGACCAGAAGGCAGCTGTAGTTCTAGCTCAGATACTTTACTGAAGTGCTTAAAAGAAATGACAGCATATTTGTTTCCTGTAACAATTTTTATGCAGCAAGAAGTTCAGTAAGGTTTTTTAAAATTTAGCTTGTCAACATTGAAATGTGCTGCAGCAAGAGAATGTGTTAGATCACCTACCAGCACCAACCGTGATTCCAAAATGGCTGTGCAGAAGGGCACACTCCGCTGTGGTCAGCACGAAGTTACTTTTTAGCAGCACTCCTCCACAGAAGCCTTTCCCTTCTGAGTTTAGCAGTAGTACCTAAGAAAATGCAAAAAGACGGTAGATAGCGCTGTCCATGTGAGGGTGAGTGATGGGTTTCTAAATTGCTAGGAATACCTGCCAAGGAAATTGCTCATCACTTTTCTTCCTGGTTTCATGTATAAGGTTATCACTGTCTTGAAGTCTGCCACAGGCACATTCATCTGCCAAATGAATTAAAAAAAAAATCAAAACTTCATGCTGTATCATTTCAAGATAACTAATACCTGCAAGTGCCTTGTGTTCCACCTTTGCTTTTTGACTCTGGGGTTCTGTTTTTGCACAAAGGAAAAGGAGAATGACAATTTCTCAGCTGGTGAAAATTGGAATAATTTGTTTGGCAATTGTAGTCATAATAGTTTAGCAATGGGCTGAACATTTTAGGTCACTGTGTTAGGCTTGTAGTGACCAGGTTTCACTGTGCCTGTCACTAATGAAATGAGGCTTCCTCTCTAGCCAACCATCAGCACAGCTTGCTTTTTCATCTTTGTATCCTGTATTCAAATTGTGTCAAATACCTAATGGCTGTGGCCCAGTCTGGACATGCTGAATCCTGGGTTTTCGTTGTTACAGCTGTCACTCTAGGGACATACATGCCTTTCTCATCTGGTTCAAACAACACACATGCTTTTCAGTTGGATCACCCAGTTATCTGCATTTGTCACACTTCCAGTTGGTTTGCATTTGGGTGCCACAGATTGGGTTCTGTTCAGGTGAAGCTAAACCACAGGATACCTTCCAGGAGCACACATGACCTGCTCTCAGAGCTGATGGGTGCTTAGTCCACAGGACTGACTTAAGGCAGTTTGATGTAAAGCCCACCTGAGGTGTGCACTGCGTGTGGACATCAGTTTTTCACCACCAAAATCGTGGCTCTACAGCTGAACACCAATTCAGCTGCCCCACTTGTGCTAATACAGATACAGGTCTAAGTATACTTCTGTGGTTTTAGTAGACCTACTTCATAAGGGGATGAGATTGGATTAGATACCTAGTAGGAGACTAGAGAAATTAAAAGGGCTACTGCTTCAAGCTAATTAATATGGCAGCAAATGTTTCCCTTCATTTATAAGACCATTGGTCGCCTGATGGGAATCAACTGAATCTCATTCCCAAGCAAGCAGGTGTTCAGCAGAATCACTCCTTACCAAACACAGGAGTGGAAAGTGTGGTCCAGTGAGTGATATGTAGGGTGATGCAAATCCTTTCTGCTGATTCATATTTAAATATTCCAATCAAATGCGCTTCTTTTACCATTACTTTGGCATCCTGGGTGGTGGTGCCTAGATTCCTTCTTTTACTGCCCAGTAACATTCTCATTGCTTTAGCCTCGAAGGAGGCTGATCACATCTGGATGTCAGATGGTGGCCTGCCCACCCCAGCCCTGAACAGGTGCCCCCTGTACTTCCATGCTCACACCTACCTAATGCGATGCATTGTTTTTTATCCTTCCCAAGCTCATAGCCATCAGCACAGGAACAGCTGTAGGAATTACGTCCTGGGTAGCAGAAGTGGTCACATCCTACCTTTGCTTGGTGGTGACATTCATTTTTAGCTAAACAGAACAAGCAGAAGGAAAATATTGGGAACAGTTCGCCTGGAGTATTCTTTCACAGCATGAGTCCTCTACGTTTTATTTTTTATTCACTTTGTGTGGAGGAGAGTAGGGACTCTGGCTTGGTAGTATTTACCACTGGTTTGGGGTTTTTTTCCCCTTGTTAAGCAGAAATTGGAGAGAGATGAGACTCTGCAGCATTCACAGACTCACTGCAGACTGTGCTCCCCCCTGCACCTCCCTGCACCAGACATTGCATCTCTGAGTTCTGGGGAGCATTAGCCCATGGGTCATGCTGGGCCTTCCATGTGAATCCATGGAAGGATGCCATGGGTTTTTAAACAAAACACCAAGTATCTGCAGCGAGGGGAGCTGTTGCACATGTTAAGAAGACAAGTATTGATTGAAGAAGAAGGCAGTTTAAGTTCCTGGTTTTGAGAAAGAACAAATGCATAGCTCTCATTTTGCACACTTGTTTAAATTATCAGCCACCAAAGATAGGAAAAAAAGAAAGGGAGTATGAACTTGGAAACATGCTCAGCTTTCCATAGCTGATCAAACACCTAAATTTTTAGCACAAAGCAACAGCTATTTGATCTAGCTCAGAGGTAGCAAAATATTTTGTATAACATGGCTCCCGAAGGCTCAGGCTGAGATGATCTAGTTCCCAGCACTGGTCCAAGCTGTGTCACCTTCTGTGCTTCCCCAGAAGCTGGTCACAGTCACGCCCCTTATACAGAAAATGACCCTGCCTTGCTGCAGTCAGGGCGTCTCCCACCCCAGGGGACCTCTGAACCAGCAGAAATACTGATGTAAGGGCTGGAAAGTAGAACCTGGCAGATATAAAAATGTAGTATCTGGCCCAGGGTTTTCCTGTGCCAGAAAACATCTGGTTTACTTCATGCTTTTCACTTCCACTGGAAACGGTTTGTTTTCTGGAGTCCTTCTGTCCTGAGGGACTGTCTTGTGGGTGTGTGTGGCCTCAGAGGCCCCAGGGTGCCTGGGAAACCACTCTGGCACTGCAGCCTTGGTCCTTCAGGCCACACACCAGGGACCACAGCAGGACAAGCAGCCAGCCAGCGCAGGTGCCAGTGGCAGGGCTGGCTTTGGGGTCTACCCATGAGGTGGTTTGGTTTCAGCCCTTTTGCTGCATCCCCAGAGAAGAGAGGCTCAGGGCACAGGGACAGCCTGCGGAACCTCAGGATGCCATGATGTTTTGCAGACAGGCAGCACACATCAGCCCTGCTCTGCCAAGAACTCTGTGTTCTAACCAAAAACATGGTAACTGGCACAGTGGGAGAGCTGTGTATGGCTCCACGAGGACACCCTGTCACAGGAGGAGATGGGGCTTCTCAGAAGGGGGCAATGCCTTACCAAAAGCACAGTTCTCTCCCTCGTAGCCCTCGGCACAGATGCAGGTGTAGCCACGGATGCTGTCCTCACACACACCGTTGTGTTGGCAGGGGCTCGAGGAGCACCTCCTGCCACCTGAAGAAATGGAGAGGGAGGAGTCACCACCACCACTGATCCCAAATTACACAGCCCCCTTCCCAGCACACAAGCCGTTCAGAGAAGTGTCGTGAGAGCAGTTTGGAAGGAAATGGGCTAAGTGTCACTGAACTGCTCCTCAGGGGTTATTTTAGCTCAAGTCTGCTTCCAGAGGCACTTTTGCAGCCCCTCTCAGAGAGGCTGGGAGCTGCCCAGAGGCAGAGCCTGCTTCTGGAGTATGGATGCTCTGAGGATTCAGGGAAAAGGACTGAGTTACAGTTCCTGCTTTGTTACAAATGTAATATGTGACTGGTGTTTTAGGTCTCCCATGTTAGATTGATATGCACTGGATAGAAAAAGCTGGCATCAAAATTATATAGCAAGTATACAGCAAGCAACATCAAAATAGGAGGAAATACAACTTTCATATATCTGCGCAATTATTACACAGCAGCTCAGACACTAGCAAATCTAATATTTCTGGTGAACTAAACATTGAAATGAGAGGGTGTCCTCACTATGAGTGAAGCACCAGGCAGAGCTGCCAGTTTCCCTTCAAGCTGCCTACGGGAATGACTCCTAAATAGTTTGAAAGCATGCTCCAAGTAACAACTACTTATTGTAGGCATAGGCTATCAGTAAGCAAGCCAGAAAAGCCTAACCTGGGACATGCTGTCCAACCTTTCCAAAAATTAACACTTTGTCAGAGAGGTTAACTCAGTCAGCAAGCTGCTCTAGCTGATTTCAGGGATGGAAAAATGAAAGCTCTGCTGGCAACTGGGAAAAAACCACCATCACCATCTGCTTAGGCTGTGGGCACACTTTTCTTTGAGTGTTAGATGTACTAAAATACTGGCTGAAAGAGTTACCACCTTCAACCCTCCTGCAGTCAGATGCCACCAGCATATCCAAGCACAATGTAGGCCTTCAGGGAGGGTTTTTGAGTGAATTAGGGGAATCACACCTACACAGCTGAGCAGGCAGAATTGAGGAGCTGGAGCTAGGGAAGGGTTACCCCTGCAGCCTGAAGCAGCCAGATGGACAAGCCTCTGAAATGCATGCTGGGAAGAAAATAAACCCAGCACCTAGCTTTATTAAAGGAGGAAAGAGAAGATTCAAGGAAATACAGAGAAAATGGCCTGATTTCTGTTATTGGAAAGCTACTGGAATGATTAAACTGTAAGCACCCAGCAATACAAAAAGGTGGCAGGTAAAAACCAACATACATTTTAAAAAAACAAATAATTTAAACCATTTAAATCTAATCATATTATAGGATAAGGGACCTAGGGGGAATCAGTGAACATCATAGAATAGAAATGTCTCCAATTACACTGTCATTAAGTGAGCAGACCACTGTAAGACATGTACAAAACTTTTGGAAAGTGATGTTTAAAGAGAGATTGTCAATGGCTAAGTTTATACTGTCGATAAAAGAGGGTTGGGGACAAGTGTGACCTCAGGCAAAATGCCCTGACAGCAGACATCCAGCAAGATGCCACTACATTAGTTTTGGCTTGAAGGGACAAAGGTGGAGCAGTACAAAACAGAGCTGGTGGGTGCCCCAGCAGTTAGGTAGGTGCTCAGCCTTTCTCCCCAGCCCTCTTTTGTTCACAACGCAGATTTATCCACTGCACCCTGGACTTTGAGGGGAAAGCAACATGGATACCAGAGGTCTAGAAAATGAGATTATTGGAAGACAGGATGAAAAAATGTGTTTGCTTAGTGAGGAGGAAAGAAGCCACTCTTCAAAATGTTAGAGAAAACATCACAAAGAAGGAAACACACACTGCTGTTCTTTAGGAAGAAGACAGAAAATATGGCTTTTAATTACAGCAAGAAAGCCACCCCTAAGGCTGAAGTGGGTAAGGTGTCCTGATTGTGGCTAAGCTTGTTTGCAGGGACCATTCTGAACTGGTTGCCCTTCTCTCTTCCCAGACTAGAGGAAGCCTGCATGACATGCTTAGTACAAATATCCAATGACTCAAATTGGAAATTAATCCCTCCCTCACAGAAGTAATAAAATGCCAAATATTTAGCATCATTCTTCATAACATTTATAGCACTGATGGGATTCCTCTATGCAACGATTCCCAGGACTCAGTGGTTCAGTGGCTTGTGCAGAAAACTATTACTGACTGCTGGTTTTGCCACCTCCTTATCCACTCTTTAAACCTAAGATTGGAAATTAATAATAGCTAAGTTAAAAACAAGAGAAAAACTTGGGATGAAGCATACAGAAAAAAGGGAGGGAATAGGGCATAGTCACCATAAGCTGGTGCCACGGGCTTCTTGTTCAGGTGACATTAATTACATCAGGCCCTCAGCTTCTACAGATTTGTTTCTTGCCTTGGCAGCTGACAGGGAATGATGCAATCCCAGTGTGCAGAGTTCGCAGACAACTCAGTAGCTTTTAATACCTATTTATCTCTCTCAGGTTTAAGTGCTAATTCTGTATTTGGGAGATTTTGCTGGTAAAACTGTGCTGCTTTGCTGTATCAGCAAAACATACTTTCTCACGTCCCAGGCTGTTTCAGAACAGCTTTAGATTCAGGAAAAGAAGTAGCCTATTTACTATGATAACCTTTACTCACCTTCCACTTTTATTGTTTTTGCAGCTGTAAATGGTTTTCCCAATATATTACTTTATAAAAATCATTTCACATCAGGAATTTTCCTTCTGCTTTACTACAGACATGACAAATAGAGACTGGTTGTTTCTTGTAGAATAAACCCTTAGAAAACCAGTATTAGGCGGAACCATAATATTCATAATGTGACAGTACTATGAAGGAGAGAAATTAAGAGGCCAGCTTACCATAGTAGATATCCCAAAACATTTTCTGGGGAAAAAAAAACGGAAATTAGATTTTAATTCTCAAGTAATGTAATATGCCATAAATATTTTGCTAAACTAAAAACATGTTATGAGAGAATATATACAATGGTTTAATGTTTACAAAGTTGCACAACTATGATTTCTGCCCCGCTAGCAAAATACGCATGAGAAGGAAGGGGCTTTGCCTACTGCTTACTTTATTGTTTCTTAAGAAGCTGTAAAGAAAAAGAAACACTTCACAGGCCAGAGAGGAACAGCTGGATCCTTTAGCAATGCAGCTCCCTGAAAAAACTGGCTGGCTATTGTCCCTCTGGTGTACAGCAAGTGTGGGAAGTGACTCCATCCTGTCCCACCCCAGTTGGCCCCCAGCAGGTGCTGATGGAGGCAGAGTGGTCAGCACAGAGCAGAGCTGCAGGGCACCACCACTTGTCACCACCACCACGTGGCCTGCATTTCCCTGGGTACTGCAGCTGACCCTGATGCTTCCCCCACAGGGACACCTCTGCCCACCCCTCCCTTCCCAAAGCACCATGGCTGCCCATGGGCAGCCCTACAGCTGTTTCCTCTGCTTTCTCTGCAAACAAAACTCCATCCAGAGTCCCATTAAAGACCACAGCATCAATCGGTACCTGTCCAGAGAGCCTCTTGTGCAAGGGAATTTGCAGCTACTCACCAAGTGAGCCTCTTAAGTCCCACTACTTGCTGGTGCATTGATTCCCTCTGTCCTGATCACAGAATGGTTTGGGTGGGAAGGGACCTTAAAAATCATCTAGTTCCAATCTCCTGCTGTGGGCAAGGACACCCTCCAGTAGACCAGTTTGCTCAAAGGCCCATCCAACCCTGCCTTGAACACTTCCAGGGATGGGGCCTCCACAACTTCTCTGGGCACCCTGTTCCAGTGCCTCACACAACTCTAACTCCTCTCATTTATTTCCTATGCTGCATGCATTTGCACAGAGGCATTTGAGTTGGGCCCTGAGGAAGCCGATTTACTGGCTGGAGTGGCTGGAATTCCTTTGTGCTGCCCTTGAGGTGCTCTTCTGCTGACCAACACCCCTCTGCCCCTCCTGGTTCCTAAGGGATGCTGAAGCCGTATTTCTGTGTGTGGTCAGGATGGGACAACAACCACGTGATTTACTAATACAAGGAGCATGACACATGATTTTCAGGAGAGGACTTGAAAAATATCAGAGCTGACCTCCTCATTTCCATTTTGACCATGGAAGACACCTGCTTGCTACCTGCTGAGATGGAAAGTGCAAATACTTCATATGGAGAGAAACTCAAAGAAATGCAGCAGTCTTGTGTTTTGTAAGTAAAGGATCAAGGTAGCAGTTTTTATTATGCATGCAGGGAAACAAAATACTTACAAGCATTTCATCATTTTCAAATACTTCTCTTGCTTCTTCCTGTGTACATCTCTCTTCTAGGCATTCTCTTTCCAAGCTGCCTTGAAGGACCTCCTCCAGAAGAAGGGAACTGGCACGCCTCTGTCTCTTGATAACACTGTTTGCATCATCAGCTGATATAAACACTGGAACATTGTATGACAAAACACTAATGTAAGTATTTAAATTAATTTCCTTATATACTTTTACCTTCTTTTTTAAGTTAAATGATTTTGGTTGATTTGGACTTTCAGACACATAAAATTTCCATACTTAGAGATCTCTACTGTCTTAGCCCAAATTCAGCTGAGGAGTTGTGACCTTTTACTTTTGGGGAATGCCTGACTTCCTCCCAAGCAGGGGGAATTTGAAGCCCTTCCTGGCACATTATTTTACTAAATGAGACATACAGAGCAAAGTGTGGTGGCACATCCAGGGAAAGGGAAAAAAAAATTATTTTAAAAGGCAGAGGCTATTTTGTGAGACTGCATAGGGGTTTCAGACTCATTGGTAGAAGTGAATATGAGTTGCATTAATTTATGGTGGTGGCTCCAAACTGATGGTCTCCAGTCTTAGTTCATGGCAATTTTTTTCGCTGACAAGCAGAGCCATGACATGGCTGAGTTCTCAATCAATTCTCTCTTAAGGAGAATAAATAAAAGCTACGCCTCAGCAATGCTTGTAGTTAAGAGGGCTGTATCATATACCACTGTTTATGTGGAAGACACTGTAATATTTTGGATTTGAGTAAAGAGGAGGAGAGACCAGAGACACGAGAGTTAACAGATCTTAGAACTCCTCTTTGCAAATGATACCTCCATCAAAAACTTCCTGCCAGCAGGGCAGCTGGTGGTTCCACGTGAATCAATATGTGACCACGTGTGTCAGCACGTTTGTCAGTTCTTCTGTGCTTGGAAAGTAAATGTGTTGGGGCAGGGAATATTTGGAGTTTTTTCTCTTTTGTACAGTGTTTGGGGGCCCAACACTGCTGGTTGAAATAATCAATAATCACAGAACGGGAAGAAGTGAGAGCAATAGCAAAATTATTCTGAAACTGTGTTTAGTTAGATGTTTAGTTATCTTTTTGAAGGATACCCCATAAGCAACTGACATGCACATGATATTAAAAAAGGAAAAGCTTCGTGACTCTGTTCTGCATTTGAAATGTTATCTGACCCCCAGCACACATTTCTGCCGTGCAGTGGTTCTGCCACATCCAGCACAGCTGGCAGTGAACTTCTGCTGCAGGGTGTTTGGACTTTCTTGAGAGATCACCATCTTTTTCTTCCTTGCCTGGCTCCTCCTTATTTTTGACAAACCATGGAGGATTGATACAGAAACATGAATTTCTTCAAGCTATAACAAGCATGTGTATCAGCCTCTTTCACTGGACTCTCTTATTCTTATTTCAGCAGCAACTAGAAATATAAAACAAAGTTCTCTTTAATATCTGGGACACTCTAAAAATTGTAAGGAAAGGCAAAATATTACCCTGGCATAAATTATGGTACTTCAAAACTACATTGCCCTGTTAGCCTACATCAGTTTACACTTAGCTGCATGAAATAAACAGCAGAAATGTAAAGAAAATTAGGAACCTATGGTTTTCAGTGATGTCACCCTGTGCTACAAAGTAAACATAATACAAGGTACAAAATTACTGGTGTTTTTAGAAAAGCAGGAGCACAAATCAGAATTAAAGGTGCAACAAAGCAAAAGCCATACCTGTCTGCTCTGTCTGAAGGAAAAGGGCAGAGAGAAGGAAGAATATTATCCAAGAGCACCTTGCCATTGTTACCCTCTGAGCCTAATGGTGCCTGCCTGCATTCCTGCAGCTCTTGTGGGAATGGCTACACGAGAGATGTTGAAGTTTAAAGTCCAGCTGTTCATGAGAAAACAAAATCTCTAAGGGCAAATCCTGGCTGCAATGTCAACACATGACAAAAAACAAACCCGAACAAAAAATTCAATCCTCAGCTCAGTAGTGCAACAGTGGCCCTTCTCTCCGTGCCCTGGTTGACTCTGGGGCCCTTTTGCCAGTGCCACTGAGAGCTGCTCCAAGGTTTGGGTGTTCCTCCCACGCCCCAGTGTTCACTTACCGTAACACAACATGGGTGGAGATGAACAGCACGAACATTTCTTTGTACCATATCAAAGCACAGCCTGGACAACAGCCTCGGGGACCGATTATACGATGTTGCTCTTTTACGTGTTGTCCCCACAAAACATTTACCAAGGCTTAGCTGCAATGGGCAAATCCCACCAGCTTTTGGAGCAGCCAAGCCCCGAAATGCAATTTTTCCCCTAGGCATGCATCTGAATGGATATGGTGTTTTTCACTCTTAGGTTTGTAATGCCCAGCCATGAAGAAGAGCATGGAAAACTTTTCCTGACATCAGGATGCCAGTCACAGAGATGCACAGACAGAGTCCGTGAAAGGAGGTGTAGGTATGGAGAGGACACAAGCATTCCCTGGGCTGCTGAGCTGTGCACCCGGTGGATGGGGTGACCCTGCTTCCCAGCCCTGGACAAGAGGAAGGATAAACCCAGTGGCATGCAGTGGCAATGGTGTTGCAGGGCTCCCAGCACAGGCAGCCTCATGGGAAGAGTAGGAAACCACTTCTACACTCAGAGCAACAACCAGTGAGAGGAAGAGTGTTTTTTTATTTAATCTGACTCATGAACAGAGACCGTTCTGTGTTTTCACGTCATAAATCCCCAGCTATTATTTGATTATGCGGTTCTTTTAACAAAGTATGATTGATCTGAACATCCATGGGTAAATCCCCAAATAAAACTTCACTTCCCATCAATTGCAGCTTGAAAAGAAGCTTCAGTGAGTATTGAGGCTGATGAGGGAAACACCACATTCTTCACCAAGGCTGGTCCCTACCAACCCAGGGCTGATGTTACAGCTCACATCATGGGCTGTAATACCTGCAGCAAATAATCAACCTGTGCTTTGAAACTCCATTGTGGGAGGGTTTTCCTGCACAGTTTCTGCAGGGCTGAAGAAATTCACTTGGAGTTAAAACCCTTCTAATACCAAGCTTCATTTTATTTACAGCCAGTTCAGGACCTTATATACTTGTTTTGCCCTCCTTGAATATTTCTGCAGAACTAACTAATACAGCCTCCCATCCTCTTTGGCTAACTGTGTGTCCAGTTTTCCTTAGTAAATGAGCTCTCCATGCTCTCCTCAGTCCCCTGAGGCCACCAAGCCCCATTGTACCTCTCCCAGCCAGAGCTTTCTTGGCTAGGAAAGGGAGAGCTGTTGCCAGTGATCACGTTTGGTGGGTGCTAGGGGCTCAGACAGCAGACTCCTGTGCCCAGGAGTCACTGTGGAGGCTCATGTCACCCTCCTTGCCTTGCATGACAGTGGCTGTGTTGCTTTTCCACCCTCCTCTGGCTGTCCATCCCCACGGAAGCACCTGCCTGTGAGGCTGATGCTGTTGTCCCCCACTGGCTTGGGACTACTTGCCTTTACCTTCTCCTGATAATGAGTATCATCCCATGCATGCACAGGACAGCCAGTCTGGCTCCCTTCGGCATGATAAATATGTCACCACTTGATGTCAGCACAGGACTTTGCAGGACCCAGCACAAAAATGTGGGTCTGCAGATTTTAATTTTTTTTTAAAGAAACTGTTTATGTTTCACAAACCTAAAACTATGTCAATTAAGGAACACTCGTAGCTATAAGTTAGTTATTCAAATTGGTTTAATATTACTAACACAGAGCTTCAGAAGCTGTCTTCTCACAAGATCTTAGTTTACATGGTCATTTTTCTCTTACTGTGGGATTTTTTTTACAAAAGGTATCCCTTGACTGAGCAGCTGTGTCCTTAGGAATGGGACACAGTGTACTCAGTACCTATGGCACTGACCTTGCGTTTTCTGTATTGACATCAATGCAACGGGTTTACATTTTAACTTTCATAAGACTATGAAAAACTTCATAAACAGAGGGGTTTAAAAGGGCAGTCCTTTCCTCATGTGTTTCTTTATAAAGAGTTACTGGATTTTCTTTTTCCATTCCTTTAATTACCACAGTGAGCACATGGCGACGTGTTTCATTATGGAGCCCTGCACCCTATTTCCTGCAGCCCTGTTTAGGGATTGCCTTCCTCTTGAAGGGTTACTCATTCCAGGATGAAGCCTGCAGGCAGTGTCAGATACGAAGTTAGCAGTTCCTCAGGACAGAGCAGCTGAGGGAGTTAGTCCTGCTTTAGCAACTGATTCACGTGGAAGTGGTTCCCTGCCCAGTGCAGCAACCCAGGGGAAGTAGCCTTGCAGACCAGCTTCCCAGGCAGTGATGGGGCAGTGAAAGGGGCACTGATGGGGGCATGTCAATGCCACCCATCTCATGCTATGGGTTGGCCATCAGCCCTGCTGCTGCATGGTAGGCCAAGGGCAGCTGTCCTGAGTAACTCATCACATGCTTTTTTGGAAATGCATACCTCAGCTAGTGAGCTGCTTAGTGCAGTTAAAATGGGTACTGATTTCAGGTAAACACCTGGACTGTGATCAGCCAGGTCTGTTCACCACCTGCAGAAAAAAAAATAAAAGTTTTTCTTGCCAAATCCAAAGTGTATCAGCATTTCTAAATGTAGGAGGAACTCGAAGCTGTTTCAAAAGAGCATCAGCACCATCTTTGTGGTTTGGTTACAGATTGCAGGAAACCCTGGAGGAGCGAACAGGGGAAGGAACGTAACCCCAGGGAGCTCTGATTTTCTCCTTTAGGTGCTGCACTCACAAGACTGTGAGCCTACCCTCAAGGATGTGCAAGTCTCCTGATGCAGTGAAACAAAAGCCACCTTGGACCTACTCTGACATTTGCTCCATCCCTGTAAGTGTTCAAGGCCAGGCTGGATGGGGCTTTCAGCAACCTGGTCTAGTGGAAGGTGACCCTACCTACGGCAGGCAGTGTTGTACAAGGTGATCTTTGAAGGTCCTCTCTAACCAAAACCCTTCTATGAGTCTATGATCTCTGTAGATGCAAGCTGTTTCTGTGCATATATTGTTTAAAATAGCATTTGTTGTTAATATTTCATTTATTAAAATACATTATTTCTTTACTTCCACCTTCATGTTTCTTTACCCTTTCCCTCAGCTTTTATATTAAAATTCTTTTCCCTACCAAAATTCCAACCAAAAAAAAGTGGCTATGGAAGAACCAGAAGATGGCAGAGCACATGCACAGACAGAACCACAGCACTTCAGCTCCTACTTACAGTTTCAGTGATGGATAAAGGGGGTTGGTAAAGTGCTTAATTTTGGTCTGAGACGAGGAATATCCCCTCACCCCTTGTGAAAAATAAAGCAAAATCACTTTGGAATCTGTGCCATTTGGATGAAGATTTCTTTTTTTCTCCAGTTTTGCCTGGTAACATCTCCCCATTGCCCTAACTTGGAGTTCAGGATAAAAACTATTAAGGATGGCTCTCAGAGAAACCTAAACAGCAGATTTTTCAGGCAAACTCCTGGAATACTGATACAGTCTGAAGTGATAAGAGATAATGCAGAGATAAGAAAGTGTTTGGACTTTATCTAGAATTCAGACATTTTAATGCAGTTTCCTGTTCCTCTGTCTTTCTGCCTGACTCTCTCCACTGAGGACATGGGGCAGCAGCCCTGCAGCTGTGTCCAGATGTAATGATTTAAATTGTTCCTATGACCAACCAGTCACTTCTTCTGCAACAGACTTGGCAGGAGAGAAGTCCTAACCTGACCTCAGCAGCACCAGTGCAAAGACTGCACCCGACATCTTCCACCCACAGCCCAGACATATGTAACTGGGTGGTGAAACTGGCTCCTGCCATAAACATGACTTCCAAGCCATGGGAGACATGGATTCTGTGGACTTGTGCAACTATCACACTGCTGGACTGCTTTTGGAGGTTGACTTCTGCATTTATGACAGGAAAAAACAAACTCCATCCTTATTGAAATAGGATGGCAAAAAAAGCTTATTCAAGTTTCAAAGTACATCTTCAGGACGACTCGAGTTAAAACTCTATCCCGTCTGTGCGGACCCCAAGAGCATTTAGGCAGAGCACTGATGATGTGTGCCTGGCTGTGTGTCTTGAGTCAGGATTACAATTCTCTGTGCAATTAAGCAGCTGTGGTAAGTGTCCCTGCAGACAGAATTTGTTCTTATCTGGTACTGAGCATCTGAGGACATTGATGATGGTGTTTCATGCCTGGCAATGCAAACTGGGAGGTGAGGAAGGAGAAGCTCAGATGACTGATTCTTCTGAATGCTGTTGAGCAAAAGACAGCAATCAAAGCCCATCAGAGGTGTCTGTGCCCTCTGTAACTGGTTATGAATAAAGCGGGAGTGCTGCAGAACTGGGGCAAGTGGTCATGGAGGGCTGGGTGGGAGGAGAGATGGATGGCAATGAGGGAATGGGTCAGCAAGTGCAAGCCCTGTGTTATGGCCTCCCTGTAGTCTCTGGGCCACATCTGAGCATGGCCCACAGTTCCATATAGCAGGCTTGCTCTCTCTATAGTTTAGGGCTGAACTATAATCAGAGGTTTCAACAGAGGTCCTATGGGAATTCAAACAGGAATATATCCTTTGGAGCAGTGATGTCAGGGAGGGACATATGCAGCCATCAGGGGTTGAACTTCTATCCGTTGCTTGAACACCGTGACATACAATGCACTGCCACTCTTGAATCGAGTTCATCTAGCAGCCTGAAGTTCAGGATGTGTAAGAGAAAAATGGCAGGGAAATAATACAAATGGGACAGACAGAGTGGGTTTTCTGAGTTTTTTATAGGGAAACCAGGCAGTGACTATCACAGAACAAAGCTAACTGCTCTGTTCCTTTCAAACTCATCAACAAATTCCATTATAAAAATCATCCCAAAATGGTGACTTTCACACTTGAAAACTGGATATGGTGAAGCTAGGGAATGAGAAAAATATTGCACGTTTTATGCCACAATCCAGTTTGTAACTTCTTTTTCCTGTCTTCCAAAATATGTACTGACACACTTTTTGAAGTACAACACAGAGTAATTTTTCTGTAGAGGCTTAAATATCTCAAAATCTGCTTCACAATTTTTACATACCACTGAACGGGCTGCAAAACAAATAGTTTTTTTCTCTGGGTTGAAATAAGGCAGACAGAGGATGTCAGGTTCAGCTGGTAAGAGAGTTAGGCTTTTATTAGTCTTGAAATATTAGTTCCCCTTGTAGATTTAAAATCCTGTCAGTTGTGCATGATTTAAATAATACTTTATACAAATAATAACATATAACAATATTGTAATTTGTAGGGTATACAATGCATTCACTTCATTATAGCCAAAATCATTCTATCAAAAACTCTGGTGAAGAAAGTATCTCAGAAAGAAAGCAAGAAGGTATCAGAAGAGCAGTGATTTTGGTGATGGTAACCAAGCCTTTCCAATTCAATGAGCTTCATCTAACAGCTCATTTCACTCAGTGACATGCACAGTTAATTAGACGTTTGTGGATACATGAGTGGGTTTCGCATATTCTAGGTTTTTTCCTGTATACATGTTTATAGATCTAGAAAATAAGGTAGCATTTTCAGAGGCTTTTAAAATACTGTCCAACTCTGACACTGTCTTGCTTTGATGTTATTCTAGTCCAGCTTGTTTCTGTAAAGAATGCACTGCCACAGAAACACTGAGGTAGTTTCAATTTTCATTGCAATGTTCAATTTGAATGAAGGCAAAACGGATGGAATTAAATTCAGTGTCACTTGTTATTAATGTATTAGGGTTGCCACATATTAACTGCAGAAAGCCAGCAGTTGTTAGAAGAAAAGAGAAAGGCAGATTGTATTTCTTTCAGATGGAACAGGTGGGAGGAGAAACAAGTGAGATATAACTCAGTCATATCTTATGTTATTACCACTGAAAATGATAATGAGTCCCTGTGAACTGTGTACTGTAAAGGGAAAAGTTTCTTGGATTTCTACTTATTTGGATCTTTAGGTGTTCAGCATGTCCCAGAGGCCTTGAAAATAGACACCAACTTTTGTCAATTAAAAATCCAACCTGTTACTTTCTAACAAAATCCTCCACAGCATGAAAGGCCTGTTTCAGTCTTTGGGAGAAGAGAAACCTGAGCCCCTTTGTAATCACCAGTTTCTGATTTGGCTTTGCCCCTGCTGGGACATGGATTTTGCAGTCCCCTGAGAGAATACACCCAATTGCACAGAATACTTTCTTGAGCTGTTTTTGCTGCCACACATCCCTCACAGTTGCATAACTTGATGTTGCTTAAATTATGTCCTTTAGCTAAGGTCTTCCTAAATTTGTTATCAAAAGCTCAAGTAAGCTATGTGAAAGGCCTGAACAATTAACATTATCCTTCATGCTACAGTGGCACTGCAACACAGCAGCACTTCCCAAACATGGTACAGATGTGATGTGTCCCATAGAATGAACTATAAATGTGGCTTTGTAGCTACAGAAACACAGGTTTTGTCATTGCCCAGGGGCATAGCCAGCAGCACAGGAATATAAGGTGAAGTCACCTTCATCTTCAGTTTTGCGGAATTGCTCACAGTTCCCAAGTTGACCTTGCATCACGTGGTATGACTGCAGAGGAGACAAAGGTATAGGCAGGTTACAGATCCATGGTGACTTCATAAAAGTACAAGCAGCTTGTAAAATCTGGCTCGCAAACATTAGTCAAACACCCCACCGCTTTAGAAAATACAGTACAATTCCTGCAAAAGGCCTTAATAATAACAATAGTTGTATTGTTTTTTTTAAAATTGTAAGCTGTCAACATTAGGTAGACCACTATTATTCTAAATCTAATGTGTTTCCCAGCTGTAACTAACAGCTCTTAGAGGGCAGTTCAAGAAGCAATCTGTACTTGCCAGAGCAGCCGTCGTACTAAGGCAAAGATGAACATGGGTGTGGGTAAGAGACAAAAATTAGCAACAACTAAAGCATCAGTAATAAATGAGGTATTGGGCTCTTGGTAGATCCTTGCAATATTCCTTTGCCATGTGTCTATGGCTCATGCTGCCTCAGCTCAGTCCTGGTATTGCATGATCACAGGCAGAGTGAGAGAGCACTTCTGGCTCCAACAGTGCAAGAGCAAGTAAACTGGTCCTAAGAGATGTTGTCTAACCTGTTCCTACAGATTCCTAATGAGATTCCACAGCTCACCCACACAGCCTAACGAACTCCGTAATTAGCCTTATAATGTCCAAAAGGTGTTTCCTAACATCTAATCTGAGTGGCCCTTAGAGTGATAGGATCCCATTACTTCTTGTCCTAGCTGTTCATCCTCATGAAAACAAAGAAGTCTTGCTTTTGTTACACATTTTACAAATTTCTGTGGTTGTGTGTTGTGGGACCAAAGGTAAAATTCTGGTTTTGTGTTTACATAATTGCCTTCTATCTATGTTGGAGCACTGTTTCAGTTTCCCAAGACTGCCTGAATGCTCATCTCAACTTATGGTAGTCCTTCCAGTTTGGAATGAGGTAAAAAAGCAGTGAGTAAACACTCTCTTTTGTCTTGCATGTTACTGTGGAAAATACCAGTGTCAGAGGTCTTCAGGCTCACCTGTGTAGAGCTTTGCACTCCATATAATCTTTCAATCGAGTAGCACAGTTTCTTGACCAGATCTGCACAAAACTCTCAGAAGTTTCTCTTTCTGTTGCAATAAAAGTGTTAGATAAAATTATATTAGAAGCCTCCCTTAAAGAACAGACCTGAGGTTTACTCTGTCTTTTGCAGCCACCCAGCCTGTTGTCCTGTCTTTGGAGAAAACTGATGGGATTTTTCCCTTGGAGAAATTTGATGTGATTTTTTTCCTGACTAGTGGAATTCAGCAGTTTCTTTCCTCCTTCTTGGGTGCAAGATATTTGGTACCTTAAGGAAGAAAGACTTTCTTCTTCACTGGGCACAGACTAATATTCTTAGTCTTTCTTCCTTTATTCATATACTTAGATCAGCTCTTGATTTTCATATCATGTTTATCTTATTGTATGTACTCCTCAGATTTTCTGGTTTTATGTCAGGATGTTTACAATTCTTTTATACAGAGCTAGGCACTTTTATACTTCCTTTTGGAGGTTAGGTCGCTAAAGATCTCACAGTTTTAATCAATTGTCCTGTCCTTTCCTGACCTTGGGACAGTTTTGACATACACCTGAAACACTTTGGGGTTTTGTGGGGATTCTAGAAGTAGACTCTCTTTTAAAAACACATTAATTTTATTCTCTTCTTAGTTTTCTTTACTTCATAATGAGCTCTGTCATTTTAACAGTTACTTTTATGGAAGTCACATTCCACCTTTGTTTTGTCAGAAACTTCTAGTCTTTATATACAAAAATTAAAAGCACATGAGTGCACTCAAAACTGCTTTCTACATGTTTATACCAGAAGATTTTCCCTGAAACATTCTGAAGACTGTCAGGGCACCCCATGTCCCACTAAGTACCTCTCCCATCTCATCTTTGGGATGTCAAAATCTACCTCTAACTCATAGCTCTTATAATGGTGATGACTCGGATGTTTGTTCAGTTGTCTCCAATCAGAGACAACAGGAAAATTAAAACATAAGGCATGCATCATGTCTGTAACATGACTGATAAACTTGGACTGTAGAGAAGATCTCAGGGTCCAACCTGAAAGAGAGGTGGGATGATTTATCTAGGGGAGATGTGAAGATTTTGTGGAGACTTACAGAACTACAGTGGGCAATGGGGTAGGGATCTCATTCCCCTCTGCACTGTTAAACATTGTGGGGTTCATTATGTCACT
>VZRQ01006896.1:0-33706 GCA_013397975.1 Machaerirhynchus nigripectus
GACGCGGGCATGGGGCAAGGTGCTCCTCAACCCCTGTGCCCAATGCCTCCTGGCTCTGTAGGTGGTCTTTAGGTATGTTTTGAAAACACTTTAGCTACTGTAGTTCTCTAAAATCCCTGTTTTTGTAGCTGTTCTCTCATGGGATATTCAGGTTGAAGAAAGATGGCTGTGGTTCTTGTTGGGTGGCATCACCCACTCCAGGGCCGTGGCAGCCCTGCTTGCCCAAGCCTTCCTTGGGGAGTGTTGGGGTCCCCCCTGCCTTCCCACTCTGTTTCAATAGTGCCTCTTCTCAGCCCAGTGCTGGGTGATGTGAAATGGGCTCAGATTGGGGTGCTGGTGTTCATGCTGCTGTCGGCTGTGCTGCCCCATCTTGCCCGCGGGTTGGGTTTCCACCAGAGCATCCCATCCAGCCATGTGTTTTGGGTGCCTGCCCTGGGCAGAGCGGTGAGGTGGGTGGAGATGGTACATCCCTGAGACTTTTTCTGCTTTTGCTCTTTTATCTGTTAGAGAAACCTCTTTTACTTGCTTCTGTTCAACTGAGATCTTAAGGCAGTGGATGCTGAACCTCTCACATCTAGGACACGTAAGGGGGAGGAAAGAATTTGTATGTATTTATTTTTTATTTTTAGTGTTGGAAAATATCTCAACGTACGTGGAGCAGGTTAATGGCTCTCAAGTTCTAGCAAATGTTGATCAGAATTCATGTTAAGAGGCTGAGTTTTTTCAAATAAACTTGTTTTTTTACAATTTACCCATCAAATGTTGAACTTCTTTCTTAGAAGTGTGATTTCTGTGTGCCAGATCACATAGATTTGGCATCAATTTTGGGGAGAGGGTGAGTGGGGCTGTGGCAGGGCCTGGCTTTCCACTTGCTGCTCCTGCACCCTGTGGAAGCTGGACACACTGAGAGGGTGAGATGCCTCTTTCCAGCTGGAAGAGGAGGCTTTAATTAGCAGTTGGGATGGCTACAGCATAGTGTCCCCATGGACTCTGGTTTTAGAAACATGTAAAAACTCTTGAGAACTCCCTTGATTGTGAAATCTGAGTGATGCACAGATGCTCTTGCTGTCTGTTTGTGCTGTTTCCTTCTGAGCTGAGTGGGACCTGAGTGTGGGGCTAAAACCAAATGAGGGGTTAAATGAAGGTAGTCTTTAAGGGAGTTGTTCTGGAGTCCCTGGACCTGTGGCAGGTTTAGGTCCTGCATTGCATCTGCTCTCCTTACCCTCCCTTGTCTACAAGGCCCCTTTTGCCCTTTTTTGGTTTAAATATGTCATAAAGCATCCTGGATTGTTGGGGGTTATTTATACTGTAGATTATAAAGCCAGGGGAGTATTTTGTACAAGATGTTGTGCAGTTACTGAGCTGTGATACTGTAAAGCCAAGTAATTGTATTTTCATAGCTGAGGTGTCTAGTGGGCCACAGGGATGGGCTCACATCACAATAACCCACCTCTGGGAAGCTGCCCCTGTTACCAGAGTTTTTGTAGATACAGACAAGCTCCCCTCTGTGCGTGGGGTGGTCTCTGGTGGGACTCAGTCAGACAGGGCTGCAGGAGAGCCTGGGCTCTTATGCCATACCAAGCATTGGTGATGCCTGTTGAGAGGAGCATCTGTCCTCTGCAGTGAAGGATGTGCTCAGCCCTTCTCTGCTGGTCCCTACCACTTATGGGCATTGGGAGTCCTGTCTGGGCTGTGTCCACAGCTGACATGGATGTTCCTGTAGCCAGCGCCATGGGGAGAGGCTCACACAGCTAGGGCAGGGAGCCAACCCTGCTTCTAAGTAAAAAAGTGTACAAATAACTTCCTGCTGCTTGGATGTGGCTGGCTGGGAACACTTCAGTAGTAAATCCTGGTTGTTCTCTACCAGTGACCTCCATGCACCATCTGGAGCTGGGTGTCAGCCCTGTCCTGGCTCCAGGATCCTCCTGTGGGACTTTTTCCTAGGATCCAATGCTGTGGAAAGGCAGGTGAGGGAGGACGGTGTCTGTTGGATTGGGAGGAGAAGCTTTTGCCCTGCATTAGGCTATAAACTATTAAGTACTCTGATTAGGGTAGAGCACAGTCCTTGCTGTAGCAGACTTGGCACCCCTCCTAGGCATGGACTCTGCCCTGGGCCAGCCTCTCCCACCAGGCAGGGGCTGTCCCTGTGCCTGCTCCTGGCTCAGCTCTATGTTTAGTCACATTATTTCTGCAAGAAATGCTATCTGCAGTGCTGGGAAGTACATGAGCTGGGCTCCCAGAGCCTCTCTCATTGTTACATACCTGTAAAACAGGAGCTAAAATTAGACACAGGGCTCCAAAAATCAGATGGGAGCCCTGGCTTTACCTATGGTAATGGGTGAGTGGGCAGTGGATGCTCAAACCAGCCCTTGTCTTCCAGGGATGCCCTGCAGGCTGAACCCATGGCACTGCCTACCTGGAGGAAATGAAGATATGCTGGGATGATCCCTTTGCAAAGGACCACGTGGGGACAATGTGTACTTCCCTGCTCCCCAGGCCAGGTGTGAGCAGTGGGAGTACTGCTGGCCAGATTCTCCTCCATTCTTCCACAGGTTTCCTCTATGCACCCACCATGTTGCCTTCCTTCCTCCAGGGGTAGCAAAATGAAATTCTCTTCATAGCGGGCAGAATTGAGGAAATACTTGGGAGCTAATTCCCCTGCAGTTTGTTTTCCCAAACATCTGAGGTTGCTGGCCAGAAATGCTCAGCAGCAGCTGGGGTGGGGTGGGGGGGCATTGAGGGCTCCCAGAGGAGTGGGGGAGGCTCCAGCTGCTGGCTGCCAGTGGCAGCCAGGCCCATTGGTGGGAGCTGGGATGAAGCAGGCACATCACAGCTCTCTTCCCTGCTTTCCTTTCTTCCCTCTGTTAGGGAATTTGGGGGCAGTTCACTGGGTGAGCCCTCTGGATACAGTGGTTATGGGCTGGGAAGCTGCTGCCACCTCTGCTGTGGTCTTGGGCCAACCTCATCACCTCCCTGGGGGGTGCCTAAATGCACTCCAACCCCATGGGTGCCTTGAGCCCGTTTTTCCAGGTCTATGGGGCTGTGGTGCCTGTGGTACTGTGAGTGGCCAGGCAGCCCCACAGACGTTCCCAGCCTCCCAAAACAGCCTAATCCTCCCCACAATGCAACACAATCCCCTTCTGGGGAGAGGGGGGCCCGGCTGCAGAGCTCATTCATGTGACAAGCATGAGGAGGGGATCTGGGTCCCTGCCTGCTCCCCCTCTGCCCAGGAACTTTATTCAGTTCTTTTGGGAGATTTGGGTTATGCTGAGTGTGCAGCTCTGTCCAAGCACTCTGGGCTGCTGCTCTGCAAACAAATGCTGCTGTTCCCAGCCGCCGCCAAGGCGCTGGTGGGGCTGTGCTGGGAAGGGCAGGCAGCTGCTGGGAAAGGTCTGTCTGTCCCATGGCCAGCACTGGCTCTGGCTGTGGCTCTCTGCCCTGTCTGGGACAGGGGTAGGGAGAGCTACAGAATCATGGAATGGTTTAGGGTTGGAAGGGACCTTAAAGCTCATCTCTTTCCAGTCCCTGCCATGGGCAGGGACACCTTCGACTAGACCAGGTTGCTCCAAGCCCCATCAACCTGGCCTTGAACGCTTCCAAGAAATGGCAGGGTGATCAGTGCCACCCACATTGCTGCTGCTAGCTGTCACTTTCCTGCTGCAGGTGCTTATAGGGGTATGACCTGTGCGGTGCCCATCCTGACTCCCACAGAGGCTTTGAGATGAGCCATGGCTGCAGCAACACTTCCTCCAGCACTCAAACCACACTGCTTGCAGCTGAGGAGCAGGAGAAACCTGTAGGAAGAGCTCCTGGCCCTCGGGGAAGCCTTCTTCTTTGTCTTCTTCCACCTTGGGCTGCCTGTAGAGCAGGGGTGTGTCCAGGTTTGTGCCCTGGCACAGAGCAAACACCCTTGTGCAATGAGCAGTCTGATTCAGCCCTGATGTTGGAGAGCCCTGCCTGTGGCATGGCACAGGGACGGATGTACAAGAGTGGGCAGATGGGCCACAGCTCAGTCTTGGCTGCCTGGGCTGGGATCTGTGGGGAAAAACAACAGCCCCTTAGCATAGGAGCAAAGCAGAATTACAGGAGACAGACAAACAATGGCTTCAGGATGATCAATAACTTTCAGTGCACGTTATATTCTCTTAATGAGAGCCCTTTGCTGTGTTAGGGTGGGGGCGTGAGCAATGCCTCACTGTCATGGAGCTGTTCTGGGACGGGGTGGTGAGGGATACCCCACTGTCATGGAGCCATTCCAGAGGGGGTGAGGGATGCCCCAATGCCATGTGGTGATGGGGTGCAGCACATGCCCAGGGTGGCTCTGTGGGGCACAGGCTGTGTTCACTGCAAACACGGCCAAGGACAAACTTTGCTGCACTTTGCCTGGGCTTTTCCCGTGGGTGGACCCAGGACCTTTGCTCTGCTTCATTGTTGCTCAGGTGCAGCCTTAGGAACAGCCCTGCGGTCTGGGGAGTGTGGTGATGTCCAGGCAAGGCTGGGATGTTGCTGGCATGTCCCCATGGAGCGCTTGAGGTGGTCCAGGCCAACAAGTTAAGGGAGGAGAAGCTGTTTAGAGGCACACAGTGGGCAGACTGTTCCTGTCTCTGCTCTGAGCTGGACCGTGCATGATAAGAAGAGGCTGCACTGGCCCCATGATGGGCCCAGGCACACCCTGAGCAGCCCAGGTTTTCTACAGTGCTGGCAGATGGGAAGTGCCTGAAGCTGCTGGGGCCAGTGCCTCAGCGAAATGCCCACCTATGCCTACTCCTCTGCTTGCCCTGTACTCTGAGGGGAGCAGGAGATGCTCAGGGCAGGAGGTGCTCATTGGGGCAGGCACCAATTTCTTCTATCTAATGACCAGCAATAGGACACGAGAGAATGGCTGGAGCTGTGTCGGGAGGTTTAGGCTGCACATCAGAAAAAGGTTCTTCCCCCAAAGGATGGGCAGAACTGGAACAGGCTGCTCAGGGCATTGGTCAAAGCCCCAAGGCTGCCAGAGCTCCAGGAGCATTTGGGACAACGCTCTCAGGAACAGGGTGGGATTGCTGGGGTCGTCCTGTGCAGGGCCGGGAGCTGGACTTGATGCTCCTTGTGGGTCCCTTCCCTCTCAGGATATTTCATGATTCTGTGATTTACCCCCTGTAAATCAGCAGAGCCTCCTTGGGCCATAGAGCATCATGTGCTCACCCTTGGCCTGTCAGTGTCTCAACAGCAGCTTTTATTGTGATGCCCTGTGATGTTTTGCTGTGGCTTGAAATGAATTTAATTACTACTATTAATCATTAGAAGGGGCTGTTCTGGTGGCTTGTAGAGCCCGACCAGGACTTACAGCCAGAGCAGCCAGTCACTGGTAAAATTAGGGCTGGGGCAGAGCATCAGTGACCCACACTGGGGGAAGAGTTTACAGGCAGGAGCAGGATGCAGGCAGGAGGCTGCACAGTCATTCCGGAGTCAGATCCAGCTCCATGAGCACCCTCTCGTGGCAACGACCCCACCTACGGCCCTGCTGCCTCAGCAGCACCCTCGCCGCACGCTCCCATTGTGCCCAGAACCCAGAACTGGGAGGGCTGGACGCTACAGCCCGGCAGCTCCCACAGCTCAGCTGTTTCTGCTGGGAGTGGTTCCTGCCATGGGAAGATGAGGAGGGAGCACAGTGACACAGGGTGTGGGGAGACTGAGAAATTTGGGGGTGCAGGGGGAGCCTGGACAGGATCCTCCAGGGGCTGTGAGCGGGGCTGTGCAGATTTATCCCAGACTCCTGCACCTGTGACTCTGGGCATGAGAGCTGGGAGTAATTGCACCAGGAAAAGACTAAAACTGAGTGAATCAAACCAGTATGATCCTGGCCACGATTAACAAAGTATTAATTAATTACATACCCACAGAAAGAGAGATTGCTAATTACCTTCTATGGAAAATTAGGGGGAAAAAGACAGAAAATGAAACACATTTAAAATGTAATTGGAGCCTGCATGTTGTGCATAAGAATGAGCCTGTTTTCATAAATTTAATTGTTTGCAGTTACAGATCAATGTCACGTTTCCATCTCCTCTCTGTCAGACTGGGAGCTGCATTCCTCCTCCAGTGATGCTGAGCTCCCTGCATCCCCCATCCAGCCGTGCTGGCCTCCTACCTCCCCACCACCCTGTCCCCAGCCATGAGCATGGGGTGTCCAAGCTAGGGGGAGCCAAGTGGTGTCACGAGGGCTCCTTGGCCAAGAGCCTGAGCTGCTCCCACATGTGGGTGCAGTTCCTGAGCCCCCAGTGGCCCCTGCATCAATCCACTTCCTTTGATGTCCATGTCAGGAGTACCCATGTTCCACAGACAATGACATGGGGAAGCTCACCAGGCTTTGGGCTGCACTAAACCATGTGAAAATGGAATCAATCCTGCAGTCAGATGACTCAGTAACAAGCAGTCCAGTCCCCCACTGTGGTGTGACACGTCTCTGATATCTTCATTGCTTTTATCTGCATGGAGGGAGTAGATTTCCAGGTGGCTTTTCAACCAAGACTGCAGCAAATGGGCTAATGATTATCACCTTCGCAGAGAAATCCTGGAGGTTAATCCCTTGATCCATCCCAATGCACCAAGGCACAGGGGAAGCTGCTGGCAGAGAGTTTGGTTCTGTGCCATCAGTGGGTGCTGTGGAGCATCACCAGCACCCGCAGTTCTGCCTGGCACCTGCGTGTAGCCTGTGGCAGGGTGGCAAGGGCAGCCCAAGGGACACCCAGTGGGTTTTGGAACACTTTTCCAGTGGGAGTGTGGCCTGGGAAGAGGCAGGAGCAATGCTGAGCTGCCTGAGATGCCAGCAGGGTCCCCTGTGGGGCTCTACAAGACATCACAGCTGCTGACAGGGCTTCAGGCTGGGGCAGAGAGCAGAGCACTGAGTGACTGATGCATTAGTAACATTTTAAAACATTTGTGCTCACCTAGAACAATTCCTGCTTCTACATCAGGGCAGGCCCAAGCTTAGGAAATGGCTGAGAAGCCAGTCAGGACACCATGTCCTGGCACAAACCCTGGCTGGCACTGGACCACCCTATCCTTCTGCAAAGTTAAAGGGGAAAAAGGAGAAAAAGTCACATCTGGCCCAGTCCCAGCGTCCCAGCATCCCAGCAAAGACTCTCAGGCAGCCCCAGCACTGCACCCACCCGCAATGTGCAGACGCAGGCATCGCTTCCCTCAATTTGTGTCCTCACCAAACGTGCAGCTCCATGGCTCTGAACAGCCTGTGCCAGCCAGATCTCATGCAGGAGCTGAGGAAAGAGCTGAGCATGTCTATAAAATAATTTAGGAGCTCTCTTTCAAGTTTCTTCCTGCATAAAGGGAAGAAACAGTAAGATAGGATGATTTATTCCCAGTCCATGTGGGCAGCAGTGGTGCCTCACTGGGAAACATCGGCAATGCCCAATGCTTGCGGCAGCCAGGGCTGCTTAGCTTCGCCATCAGGATAAGGTTCAGATCAGTGGATGCTTTTTTCAGGCCTTAGCCTTGAAATTTTTGCCTTGGAAGGAGTGGCGCTGCCTGTGAACCCTTCTCTGTGGCAATGTGGGGCCTGTCCTGTCCCACGCTGGGCATTACAACATGGCCTTGTCCAGGCAGGTGGCAGCTGTGTCACATCTGGTATCAAAATGGGTAAGGTCTCCCATTGACTGAAGACTAAGTATGTAATGAGTAACACGCAAGTCAGAACAAAGCTAATTACAAAGGACACTTGTGCTAATAACTGATTTGGAGCCCATATGGGGGGTCCAATAGCCACCGAATAAAAGGCAAAGCAAGCCATTAGCTGGAAATTTCTGGTTCTCACTCAGCCAAACACCAAGAAATCATGATGTTTACTTGTGGGATATTGCCCTGGAATACCAGCTTACTAATTATTTATAATTATTTCTGAATTCACATTGTAATCTGCTGGACAGGGCAGTGACAGTCACCTCAGGCGACTGCCGGGCACTGTTTTTCCCAAGAGTTAAGGCTGCCTTGGTTTATAATCCAGCAGGATCAGAGGTTCCTGCTCTGCCAGGACACCTGGCAGTAATGGCTTTGGCTCCTCGTGATACATCGGGGTGTTGGCTGTGCACCCACAGCTCCCCAAAGGTTATGGTGGGGTGTCCCCCATTCCCAGGGCCAGGGGAAGTGTGGGACAGGGTAAGTGGAACAGGGCAGTCCTGTCCCCTCTGGACACATGTGCCAGGGGCTGTGGAGCGGATGGTTGTTGTGAAGTGTGTGTGTGCATGGGAAAACTGCAGCTGTTCTGGGCAAGCCTCCTGTGCATCCCAGCCACCATCCTGCCACTGCCATGGGCATATGGGGCTGGTGTGGAGCCAGTTGTGGTCATTGTCCCTTCTCAACACTCCATGTGCTGCCCACATTGCTGTGTCCATGTAGACTCTTAACCTTTTAGTCACCAGAGCATCTCCTGCCTGTCACCCCGGATGCTGGGACCCTGATGAGTGCTAATCATAGAGGAGGTCTCTGAGCTGTTTGCCCCAGCAGGGAGGACTCTGGGCTGGCGGGCAGGGAAGCAACTCCATGATGCTGGGGGTCAGAGGGGAAAGAAGGACACACAGTTCCCCAAAAGCTTCTTGATGCCGTGGCCACGCTGATGCCAAAGTGAGCATCCATGAATCAGCGTGGGGGATCCCCACATGGGTGGCAGGAAAGGTCCTATTTTCTGTGTGAGGTGCTTAAGGGGGCACCAGACGGGGAAGAGTGGGGATCGCTTCTCTTTAGGAAGGGCCAAGGTCAAGGTCAAGGTCAAACCTCTCCATCCTGCCCTGCCGCTCGCCGCGGCCGTTCGCGGTGCGGCCGCCAGAGGGCGCCGGCGGTCTTGAATAATTCCAGGGATGGGGCACCCACAGATTCCATGGGCAGCCTGGACGAGTGTCCCACAATTTCCCCGCAATATCCCATCTAACCCTGCCCTCTGACAGTGCGACGCCATTCCCCCTTGTCCTGTCACTCCAGGCTTTTGTCCAAAGTCCCTCTCCAGCTCTCTTTCAGCCCCTTTAGGCACTGGAAGGGGCTCTCAGCTCTCCCTGGAGGTTTCTCTTCTCCAGGCTGGAAAGAGAGGGCATGTTCTGCAGCTAAAGTAAAACACTTGCTGCTGGAACACCGTGCTATGCTGGTCCTCTGGCTAGTTTGTCGTTAGAGGTAATGGACTTTGTCTAGAGAAGAGGAGACTCAGGGGGCACTGTATCACTCTCGACAGGAGGTTGTTGCAACATGGGGGCTGGTCTCTTCTACTGCACCTGCAGTGAGAGGTCCAGAGGAAATGGCCTTAAACTAAGACAGGGGAGATTCAGATTAGATATTAATTTTTTTTTCGCTAGTAAGAGTGGTCTAAATTGAAATAGATTGCCCAGGGAGGGGATGAAGTCATCATCCCTGAAGGTGTTTAACAGGTGTCTGGATCTGGCACTGGGTGATGTGGTTTAGTGGTTTAGGGGTTAGAGTGGCAGTGCTGGTTGATGGTTGGACTGGATGATGGTCTCTTCCAATGCTGATAATTCTATGACTCTATAATTCTATTCTATGACAGCTTTCTTCAGCCTTGAACTTAAAAAAACCAAACTAACCAAAACAACAAAAACTTGGAAAAATGAGTACCAGCATTCTCAGAATGTCTCTGTGCAAGTAGAACAAGCAGGATAAATGCACAGCAGGGTTGAATAAAGAAGTGCTGCTCTCAGTGACTTCAGAGAGACAAGAAAGAAGGAATGAAAGCAAAGTGCGGGAGGGGAATTAAACTTCACACAGATGGAACTCTGAGCATCTCACTGAAATGGCCTTCACCTCTGAAGCCTAGAGGAAACCCACAGGACTCAGCATTGCTGCCCCTCAACCTTTCCTGGGAAGCCCAAGGTAGGCACCTGCCCTGACACTGGTGAGAATTAAAACTTCCTCAAGGCAGGAAATCCATCTGCTGCCACACAAGGACCTGAGCACACAGCTGGCATCACTCGACACACAGAGTTACTTAATTTACAGGATTTATGACCTCCAGCTCTTCCTGTGTTTTCTCTACCCTCTCCTATTAATCCATAATCCACTATTACAACCCTTAGGAAATGATTTATAGGTTTTATCTTCAGTTTCCATCTTGGAAATGGTACCTGTCAGCATCACAGATGGCTCCAGAGCCTCAGATCTGGGAGGTTGGATAGAGATGGTGGGGAAGGGACAGAGGGGATAACAGGGCTACCTGCCTGGCAATGAAGTTGTCCTGTGCCCCAGTGTCCCTGCACAGCACCAAGCCACAGATCCCCTGTTCCTGCCTACACCAGAATGGTGTGGCGTGGTCTGGATTGGAGAACAGTGGGCACCAGCCAGAAGCAAAGCACCAGTAGCCCAAATTCCAGTGGCCGCTGGGCTACTGGTCTATATAGTAATTTTCCTGTCACTGCAGCCACTGCTGGCAGTGTGAGCACAGCTGTGCCATTGGCTGCTCAGTGTGCTGTCTCCAGAATTAATGCACAATCGGCCAGGGGCAGGGATTATTATAGGGAAATTATGCAACTAAGTAGGTTGTTAACAAGATGATTTCAAATTCATAAATGAGGGGGGGGAAGATAACAGGGCAGAGAACAGCAGGCTCAAATTAATTTAAACTGTTTGATGAGGAATCAGTGATGTAGGGAATGAGATAAGGGAGGAGGATTAAAGGGAGTTCCTATTTAAAATCAATTTGAAAAGGTGCCAGAACCCACTCCATTGAGACTTGGTCATTGTGACTCCTCATCACTCCTTTCATTAGTTCCAAACTCCTTGGCTGTACTTAGTGGATCCCAGGCAGGGGCTGACCTCCTACCAGGGGCTGCAGAATGGCTTTTCTGCCCCAAATAGATTCACTCAGGACCACAACAGCCTGGATCCTACGCCAGGGGAAGTGGAAAGGCACAGTCATATCTGAAAAGGACCCAGATGTTGGGTATGAGGATGAGAGGCTCATGGGGGGAAGAAAGAGCAGCGACAGAGATGGGTTGGTGCTGCAGAGGCACAGCCACCACAGGAAACCAAGGAGGAAAGAAAAGGTGGCTGCAGTGCTTCTGCCGACGACTTCTCCTCAGGCAAGTAGGGAATGTCCTCTTCTGAATTCAGCTGCCATTAGAAAGGGGTCATCAGCCTCTCTTGGGTGCTGCAGATAAAGAACCAACAGGTCCTACACAAGGTGCCAGTGGCAGAAAGGCAGTTTGTGGCAAGTGCTGGTGTAGGGATGTGTCAGTAGTGGATGGGTTCTCAGGCTGGGGAGCCAGCCTGAGCTCAGATGTAAGGGCAGCTCAGGTTGGGGAGCCAGCACCAGGAGGTGGGAAGGGATGCCCAGCCTGTCAGGCACTGGGCAAAATCCTGTGCTGTGGCTGCCGGGGCTCTACAGGAGGGAGGAACCCAAAGTGGGTTTGCAGGGGGTGTGGAGGAGGTGAAATGTGAGATGAGTTGAGGATCCAGAGTCAACCAGTTTCAATCAGCTAAAATTGCGAAGGCTGAAATCTGAAATCTAGGATTATTTTTACATGTTACTTTGAAATGCAAATTCTAATGCCCGCTTAGATACCTTTTCAGTCTCTCAGGGTTAAAGGACAAAGGGCAGTTAAGAACTTGAAAAAAAATCCATTTACCCGTAACACTTTGTACCATCAGGCAGCATTTAGCCCTTGTTTCTTCTACCTGGCTGATTTCCTTAAATCCAAGGGTGAGAACTCCTTTGTTCTTTACAAATAGCATGGAGCTCCGAGCAGTGGCTGGTTCTTACTTCATTCTGTTGGGATTCACAGTGAATGCCAGATGCTGTGGTATCATGGAATTACCAGGCTTTGCTTGTTTATCACAGGGAGTTCCCCTTCTCCTCTCTCGCTCTTCTCTCCAGGATTACCTAAAGCTGCTGGGTTTTCTTTTATTTTTAATGTTACTTAAATCCAGATGGATTTACAGACTCCCAGTCCTGGTCCTGGGCACAGGCTCCTCTCCAGCACACACCCCAGAGGGGTGTTAATTAGGCAAGGGGGGTGTTGATTAGACAAGAGTACAGTGGCAGTAACATGTGGTGAATGTTCAGTCCTCCCACTCTCTGCGTGTGAAGTGGATCAATAAGCAATTCAGCCATTAGAAATAAAGCTACTCCTATTATCTGCTGATCAATAATTCATTAGTCTTGGACGTACCTGCCTTGGAGCACCTCCGGAAGGAGAGAAGCTTGCAGCAGGCAGACCAAGGGCAAAGCAGGGGATGCAGCAACGTTTTTCCCTCGAACACCCCTGTGAACCTTTGGTGACTGAGGGCAGTGGGATTGTCTACATCCCAGGTCCGTATCTATGATTAATATGCAATTGTAAACATCTTTTTATTATTGCACACGCCCAACCTTCCCATCCCCCCCGCCCTCCTGCTGCTGCTCCCTACTGCCCTGACTGGAAATGTTGACAGTAATGAATGTCTGGAAAAGCAGTTATAAACATTAAGCTGAGAAGTATGAAGCTGAGGTCAAAACTATTTTCTTTCTATAATTACATGGGGGGTAAATTCATTTTGCCAAGAATAAAAGTGACACAGAAGGTCATGGTGAGCAGGTGGTCATGCTGTCCCATCGGGAGCTGCCTCCACAGTCATCCTCCCCTGTGCCCCAAAATCAAGGTATTCAGCTGGTGCATTTAACTAGAACATCGAGCTGTGAGAAAGCCCAAACCTAGGCAAGAGCTTTTTGCTTCATTTATGGTTCTCTTTTGCCTTTCAGCTGCTTCCCAGCTTTTTGAGTGAGCACTAAGCTGGCTGTCCTGCTCTTTGAACATGAGCCAACACTGAAACAAGGCTGTTCAGTCTGGAATCAGGTTTATTAAACTGTGATAGGGTTTGTTACTCTGTTAATGCACCATATAAAAAAAGCTATGAAAATCAACTGCCAGGTATAACAAGCTGCTCACTTCCAGCTGAGGTGTCTTGGCTGGTTTATAGCTGACTTTATCCTCTGCAGAGGAGGGAAAAGAGCCTCATTCTGAGGAGCTGGGATGTTGTTCCCATCCTGCCTCATGCCCTGCTCCTACTTCCAGGTCCCACCTGCAGCTGGGGTGACCCTAGATCATCCCCAGGGATGGGCTGGGGGGCGGAGGTGGCTGGAGCACCCATGACTGTGCTCCTCGAATGTGTGACTTCTTGTGGACAATGCTGGTGATGGTGGCATCAGAGGTGAACCTGAGCTTCCAGAACCTGAGCAGATTCAATTTTTCTTGGGTATTAACAGAGTCTCCTGGGGAAAAGCATGTCATTGGCTTTCCAAGCACTGGGTTGCCTTTCCCTGGATCCAATCTGAAAGAGTCAGCATTTCCCACAGCCCCACTGCCTCCAGGAAGGCCTTTGAGCAGAGGTAGGACATGGCAGTAGCTTTTGCTGGTCCCTGGTACCCACCATCCATCACCCATCATCAGTGGGATTTTTTC
Organism: Machaerirhynchus nigripectus; assembly: GCA_013397975.1. Classification (NCBI taxonomy): domain Eukaryota; kingdom Metazoa; phylum Chordata; class Aves; order Passeriformes; family Dicruridae; genus Machaerirhynchus; species Machaerirhynchus nigripectus. The sequence goes on from VZRQ01006896.1 coordinate 13,434, forward strand.
ACACTTTCATCCTGGCAGGGGCACGGGGCCAGGTGGGACCATCAAGCAGCAGCACTGAGCAGTGTGTCCTGGTGGCACTGGATGGGGGTGAGTTGGGCACAAAACCCAGGACTCTCCCTCTGCTGGGTAAGGTTTCTCCTAAGACCTCCTACTGGCTGGCTGTGGAGTATCTGATTGTGGCTGAATAATCAACTCTCCTGCACTGGGAAAGCATTTCCACCCCTTAAAATCAGCTTTGATGAGTTTATGCTTTCTTTGAATCAAAGACCGGAGACAATTAATCACTGCCCACCTCCTGCCTGTGCAGGTAAAATGCTCAGTTTGAAACGGAGACCAGGAACAGGAATGAATCTCTCTGTAACAAGGTCTTCAAAATAATCATCACTATCCTGCTGCTGCACTGAAAGCTGTTCTGCCACCCTTCAAATGGAGAGGATCCTGCTCTAGATTTCACCAGCAGCAAGGAAGGGCAGGATCACCCTGCAACCACCACCACACTTCCTGCTCTTCCCTCTCAGGTGCTGGAGTGTGTCCAGAGAAGGGAAATAGGACTGGGGTAGTCCAGAGTATAGGTTCTATGAGGAGCAACCAGGGGGGGCTGGGGTTGTTCAGCCTGGAGAAAAGGAGGCTCAGGGGGGACCTTGTGGCTCTGCANGGGCACAGCTTGGTCTTGATGGTCTTGGAGCTTTTTTCAAACAGGATTCTCCAAACATTGGGATGAGATCTGGGGCAGCAGCTGCTCTGGGAATCATGCAGCACACTGGAAAAGGAGGAGGAGGAAGGGATGAAGAGAAGGAAGAAGGCATTCCCAACCTTTCCAGGCACCGTGCTTGTGCTGAGCCCTCACACAGGGCAGGGCAGCAGTCAGAGCACAGCTCCACTACACTGTGCTTGTAGGTACAGGGGTCCCTGTCTCCCCAGAAGCCCTCTGCTGCAGAGGGAGAGGCACAGACACGCTCCCCTCCCTGGCGCTGCCACCACTTGTGTCTCAGCTGGCTGGTGACCTCCTGCTGTTCCCAGCGTTCTTGAGTTAATATCTGGCAATACCTGATGAAACTGCAGTTTATTAATGACTTCCATGCAACATTTACAGTAAAAGGGCATTTCCCACAGCTGTTTAGATTTCAGCAGAGGCGTGTGAAGCCTTTCTGTGGGGTCCCCAGGGCCTGACTACGGTAACAGCCTTCGATAAGGAAAATTCAAATCAACTCCATTCAATTTTTCCCCTCTTTCTTTTTTAGTTCACAAACCATGAATGAAACAGATGGGAGTTAAAGAGAGATTGAAAATGACAAAGGAAGTCTAGAGACATTTATTTCCACTCAGAACAAATTAATTAGCATGTCTGGGGACAACTGAATAAAGCTCCTGACAGAGAAAGGGAGTTAAAGCACCATTCCCTCTTCATACAGGGAAATGCTTTTGCACACTCCACCACCAAAGCAGAGTGACTGGGATGAGGGGACCCCAGCACAGGCAGGGCCAGGCTCACTGTCCACTGGATGGGATCTGGGAAGCTGTCATAGAATCCTGGAATGTTTTGGGCTGTGAGGTACATTAAACTCATCTCCTTCCACCCCCCTGTCCTGGGCAGGGACACCTTCCACTATTCCAGGTTGCTCCAAGGCCCATCCAGCCTGGCCTTGGACACTTCCAGGGATGGGGCAGCCACAGCTTCTCTTGGCACCCTGTGCTGGGGCCTCCCCACCCTCACAGGGAACAACTTCTTTCAGCCACTCTGCTTTCCAAGTTCCCAAGGCACCTAAAGACTGGTTTGTTCCAGGCTGGCTTATTCTGGGGTTTCTTGCCTGTATTATTTAGAAAGAAAGAAAAAAAAGTTTTCAAGTTTTTAAAGATGATAGTTTTTCTCTTTCTCCTTGATTCTGGGCTTTCTCTCCTTCTTCCCACTTATTTTGCATGACTGCCAAAGGAGAAGAGAAATAAAGAAACAAAGTGTTAAGAGAGTTAAACCTGAAGTCTAAAGGAGAAGCAGTGGGAGAAAGGCTGGGAGCAGCCTTTAATCTTAGAGATGTTCCACCTCAGCAGATCACCCTTCCTCTTACCAGGCAATTAAAGCTTTTACTAAAAATCTTTTTACTTCATAAAGGCCTATCTCCTGGGAGCTGCTGCTGCACCAAACACCTCTGAAGCTGCAGCAGAGACTGGTCTGACTAGGAGCAGAGGAGCATGAACACTATCACTTAATAATCACCTTTAATGGGAGTCCTGTATCTCAGTTAGGTGCTGAGTGTGACACTCCGGGTCCTGCCCCATACAGCAGCAACTGTTCCGAATTTTGGGAGGCGGGTCAGCACCCAGAGTTTGCAGCTGGCTCTCGGTTTCATTCAGCTTTATTTCGTGTTCGTTTGAGTATTTCCCGGCAATTTCTGCTTAATGTGCTTATGGCTGGGACTGAGCCAGGAGGGGTCTGGTACCAGTTTACTCCATTGAGGATGTAGGTGATAGTTACTGATTACCATGCTGAGATGTGCCACAGGGATGGCAGGTACTAAATGGGGTTGTAGAGGGCTTGGCATGAGCCCCTAGTGGCTGCTGGATATCACGTCACCACCCTAAATTAATTAACCCACTGCTCGTCTCCAGACTGCCCTGCAGTGAAGAACCATTGAAGCACCTAAAGATTTGTGTTTGCAAACGAAGCCAGAACAGGGTTTTCCCTCCATGCCTGCAGGCTGGGATGTAAGATCATGGCTACAAAACAAAATGCAGCTTTTCAGGATTCCCAGTGTCCCTTCCTGGTGCTGCAGCCAAAGGAGGAGAGTGGTCCCTGACGTGTGACAGTTCCTGAGGCCATCACTCCCACAGGGTTATGATGCTGATGCCAAGGTGTGCAAACTCCTCACGCCTATCCTGGGAAATGACAGGATAATGAGCCATTTCCATTTGCTGTCTCCTGATCTGGCTGGAAACATCACCGCACACGGCAGCAAAATGCTGTGTTTAAATCCATAATGACTCCTGGCACTATTCCTAATATAAATCAAGGGGGATGTAGTTATGGGAGAGAACGTTTTTATGACCCTATCTTCATATCATCTGTCAAAAGGACAATTTGGCCTCTGCAGTATTCATCTATTTTTATCTCAACATGTGCACTTGTTACTTCCATGCTGTCACCTTCCAAATGGTGAGATTTTTTTTTTCCCTGTTAGCCTCAGGAACTGCTTCGATTCCCCTGGATGCTGTGGGTAGGTAACTAACAGATACAAATTTATGGCCTGATGTAAAGTGTTTGAAAAACCCTTTGAAACCCGCTCCCATTCTGTGAAAATGCCCGTTGGGCTTCCCATTGTCTAAGTGGAAATTTGCTCATTTTTCCTGGAATAGAATCTACTAACAGGTCTGGCGTAGCTTCCCTGTGCCTGTGTGTTGCAAGGGGACACCAGGATAGACTCACATCCTTTAAGTTCTGCAGCCTCTGCTGTTGGATAGCAACATAGATATGGAAAGCATAAGGGAATCACAGAAATAATGATTTCTTCAAAAATACATAAGTTGGAAAAAGCTTTTATATTTCCACTTTATTGGGTATTTTCAGTTGAGCAGCTGTTCTTCTGGTGTTGATCTAAAACCTGTTTCTTTCATTCCTAAAGAAAGAAGTTCTTTATTCTTGTGGCTATAGAATTAAACTTTGGAGGTCACTTACTGTTTCCAAGTTCAATGCACTCTGGAAGGAATCTATATTCTTCTCCCATGGTTCCTGGGCATGAAAGCAATCTCTAAATACTCAGAGGATGAAATGAGGTCAAACCTGCAATTCCACACAGCTACTGCCGAGGGAAGCCAACACTCCAACCTACTGCTTTGTTTCTGCCAAAGCAGGTTAGAAAACAGCAATGGGAAATTATTTTGCAATAAATAGAAACTTACAAGCACAGATGGGCTGCAGCCTTGGGTTTTCCTTCAAGCTATTCCCCTAAAAAGAAATTTAGAACTGCAATTGGCTGCATTAAATTGGTAAGTAAAGGACAAGCTGTTTCACATACAAATTATTACAATTGCGTCATTTACAAACCCATCCCATGCAGCAAAGCCTTCACGTGTCCACCAGCATCAGGCTCAAGCCTCAAGGTTTCCCTTTGCATGTGGGTTAAAATGGTGCTCAGAGGTGGGAGCAGCATCCAGCACCTCACAGCTCCTACAGAATGGTCACTTCTCTGTCTGTCTCTGTGAGAATTGAAGAAGGAGCTGAAGAAATGCTGCCAGTATTTGTTCAGAAGTGGTGGAGCTGAGCCACTTCCTGGTGAGCTTGGAGGAAATGCTCTCCAGTGCGTCATCTGGGGCTGGCTGGGGCCTGCAAGGCCAGATGCACTCTCCATTTCCCATGGGAGGATCACAGAATCATTATCAGTAAGGTTGGAAAAGATTTCCAAGATCATCAAATCCAGTCTTTGGCCAAATACCATCCCCACCAAGCCATATTGTGGATGGGGGTGTCCCGAGCCAGGGGTGCTGCAGAGACACCCCTTCACCCAAATGCTGGGTGGGGGCTGCATATTACCCTGGAACTGCTGTATCAAAGCATTTCCCTTTCTTCTCTGAGCTGTTTATCTGGAAGCCTTCACTGTGTCTGAGGCTCAGTGGAGGTGTTAATTACACTGTGTTCATTTCCAAGGTGGATATTACAATGCTTTTCCTGCTGCAGCTGGGGGATTTTACAAAATCGTAATACCCTATGCTGGAGAAAATCAAGCATTCTCAATGTTCCCCAAAATGTGTTTAAAAATTTCACATAATTCAGTGTTTGCAGAAGTTGCAGTTAGCTAAGCCAGTGCAGAACCTCCCAAAATAACCAGATCCTTTCTTTTCTTGTGCTTGTTACAACACACAGAGGTTGTTAGATATTTTCTTACCATCAGACTGTAGGTAGATTCAATTCATATAATAGAGGATATAAAATCAGTTTCTTTTTAACCCTGTTCTTGCAAAAAACTTCCTTTCCTCCAGCCACTTGGATTTGAAGTAGCCTGAAATACTGACAGAATTTTGGTATATGAAATCCAGGAAAATGTCAACATTCATGGAATATACACCTGCTTAAGTTCTTCCTTTTTGTGCTCAGAAGCTCAAACCCTTTATAAAGTTAAACTGACACACAAACTAGAATTTATGTATGTATAGATATACATACACAGTCTACGTTATTGCCTGCATTTTCTATTTCACCTGTCAGCAACTCTGTATAGAAAAATACTGTGTGTATAAAGAATCTTTGCTCTGACTGTAAAACTGCAGGTGTCTCTGGGTGAGAAACATTATCTGTTTAACTGTGCAGAGCAGCACTACAAATCCATATAACATGAGGCAACATTATTCCATTGCTGTTTCCCATGGACTTAGGACAGCATCCTGTCAGCCAGGATGCTACTCATTTTCTGCATGAAATGGTGGAATTTGGGCAGGGATTGGCCAAGGCCTCATTTCTTCCACAGTATTCCTGGAAATTTTCAAGGCCAGGTTGGACGGGGCTTGAAGCAACCTGATCTAGTGGAAGGTGTCCCTGCCCGTGGCAGGGGTTGGAATGAGATGAGCTTTAAGGACCCTTCCCAACCAAACCATTCCAGGATTCTATATTCCCTTCTCTTGCAGAAAGGGTTATAAAACCTTTAATTGCCTAAACAACTGGGTTTTTTCCTTATCTGGAGGAAGATGTGGCTTTCTCTGCCCTCAGACTCCTGCTGTGCTATCATCAATATAGCCCAACAGTGCGGGCTGCTGAAATCATAAAGTTTGCTTTCAGGAGTTGCCAATCCTTTTTTTTGAAGCTGTCAGCCCAGAGTTTTGACGAACAGTGAAAAATAAGCTGTTTAAAAAATAAGTTTAAGCAACTCTGTATGTGTAGCTCATTGAAGTAAAAAAATTGCCCACTGCAGCTTCAAGATCTTCGTAATTAATACACGTAAGTGATTGATTGACCTCAAAACTTTGTGGCAGAAAATCTATTCACTTGTCAATCAATTCAAGAAGAGCTGCCATTTAAAAAGGACTAAGACAGATGGCACCAATGAATTGTGCCACAGTGAAATGAAGCCAGGAATGCAACATCAATTTTTCACTTTCAACTACACTAGAGTGTCACCATGTTCGCTTACAGAACCTGTGTGCAGGGCCATGCACCGTGTGTGAAACGACTGGCTGAGGCTGAGGGAGGGGTAAGAATTTGGTAACAAATTACAACAGGAGATAGAAACAGAATGAGAAATGCTTGTACCCGAGATATGGTTTGCCAAAGGCCAGATCTAGAGCATCTGATGGGAAGGAGGAAGCTCAGTGCTGCTTCCCAAAGGAGGTGGCTCTCAACTTCCTGAGGAATTGGATGAAACTCTGCAGAACTTTGTAAAACCATGGAAAAATGTGATTTGTGAACCCAAGTTAAGTTCCCCAATATTACATATATAGGAGTGTCTGAGTGTGATGTGCAGCAGCAGAGACTGGTGAGGTGTGACCAAAAGTCATTTGGGCTTGACAACAAGCAGGGAGGCTGAGAAGTGCTGCTGTCACACACCAGTCTCCCACCTTTGCTGGGACACTTCGCTTTGTAACCTGTGCTTCCATCAGTACTGCTTTTAGGAACAGACAAATATAACAGACAAGTTCAAGAGCATTGCAATGTCTTGGTCTGTACAAGCAGGTACCTGCAACAGCTCTGCCATACCTAGCAATGCAGTGGAGGTCACAAAATCATGGAGTGGTTTGGAAGGACCGTAAAGCTCATCTCGTTCCACCACCTGCCATGGGCAGGGACACCTTCCACTATCCCAGGTTGCTCCAAGGCCCATCCAGCCTGGCCTTGAACATTTCCAGGGATGGGGCAGCCACAGCTTCTCTGGGCAACCTGTGCCAGGGCCTCATCACCCCCACAGGGAAGAATTTCTTCCCAAAATCTAATCTAAATGTATTCCAAGGTATATTACAGGATCATCTGCAAAGAGAATGAAGCTCCCAGGCAGACTCCAAGCCTGATGAAGATGCAATTCAGCTCAGGCTTTAATGTCCAATGTTCCTCAAAGAGTGATTGAACTTTGAGCAGGTAGCAGGGCAATTTCTTCTCTGGATCTCATTTGGTCCAAGAATGACAAATGTAGCTGTTAATTTAATTGTCAGTTGAATTGCCTTTTGCAAAGCCGGCCCAAAAATCAATGCATGGAGTTATGTTGGCTTCATGTATGAGTGTTATATATACCCCCAAAAAACCCATGCCTGCTTTTAGTCAATTGGAAAACAGTGTAAGATTATAATAAAGCCTGAACTCAAATAGGCTGTTTGGCTGAGATATCTCTAATTTAAAATGTGTGTGTTCCAGCTTCCACCTGAGCAGAAATGGAAGGTCGTGTGCTACGGCTGGGAGCACAAGGATGGGGCAGGGAAGCCTGGAGAGTGACAGTGAGCATGGTGATGGATCTGCTCTGTGGGAATTCACGTGCGGGCAAATCCATGCCTGAGTGGTGAAATGTGCCTAGGAAAGGGCTGTGAGGTATGAAATACAAGCCCTGGAGAGCTGCATGGTACTGGCTGCTGGGGTGAGTTTAATACCAGAATCCCAGAATGGTTTGGGTTGGAAGAACCTTAAAGATCATCTCATTCCACCCCTTGCCATGAGCAGGGATGCTTTCCGCTAGACGAGGGTCCAACCTGCCCTTGAACGTTTCCAGGGATGGGGCAGCCACAGCTTCCCTGGGAAACTTGTGCCAGGGTCTCACCACCCTCTAGGTAAAGAATTTCTTCTAATGTCTGATCTAAATCTCTCCTTTTTTATCTTAAAGCCACTCCCTCTTGTCCTGCCACTATCTGTCTGTATAAAAAGTTGTTCTCCCTTCTTTTTGTAAGCCCCAAGGATGCACTTGGTGCCAGCAATGCTGGTGATCCTGGCCCCTTTGCCAGGCAGGACCCAGCTGGCCTTCCAGCTCATCCCCAGGGTTGGTTGTTTCTTATACTGGAAGGATGTGGAGACACCAGAACTGGTTTGGCTTTTGAGTGTATTATTTCCCATGAGCAACATTGCCCATGTTTTGTTGCTTGAGCAATTTAGACCACTTAATTTGTTTCAAACTAGTTACTTCTTCACTATGGCAGCATGCCTACTACAAGCACAATTTCAAACAATATAAAAAATTCTATATGCAATATAGTCCTTGAGCTTTGGGCCAGATTTTTGCTTAATAATTTAATTTAAAATTCATGTGAACCTGCAAAGAATCACAAGCTCCCTCTGGGAGTCCTAATGTGTTTCTCTCTGAGCATCACTTGCATTGCCCTCAGTCCCTGAAATGTAATGTAATGCCCGATGTGATGTGAAAATGCTATTTTTTCATTAAGAGCACAATGTCAGAATTATTTTCATCCTGTTCTTTAGGATACCTGTGCTTTCCCATCCTCAATTAAATGTCAAGTCACACTGGGTATCCAATCAAAGCTGAAGCTGTTTCAGATCCCATTTCACACAAGCATGGAGAGGAATGTTGAATTTTTATCTCCTTTATTTTTTGAATTGAAACATCTAGATGCATCTGGAGACTATATAACCTGAGGGATAACCTGACATATCCAGCCCATGGAAAAACAAAGCTGGGGCTGCCTGCACCCGCCATCACATCCTCCACCCACCACCACATCCTGCCCTGAACAAACCACGCACAACTCTCATTGCTTCCTTCATCCACTATGTTCCACTGAATGAAGCTCCAAGATTAAAGCAATAAGAAAACAAAATTGAATTAAGTTGATGAGAATGCAAGTAATGTCATTTGTAATTAAATCTTTTGTCTTCCTATTTCATTCCCTTCTCCATTATAGTCTTTCTAGCCTTTGTGTCTCCTCCTCATTCTTCTTTCATTTTTTTTTTTAATCCCTCGTTAAAATCTGAATAACACATCTGCAATATGTGTAATCCGCAGACAAATAATTAACCTGGAGAGGCCATGGCATCTTCCTCTAGCATCACTGCTGCCTTGACCTCTGGTTTCTGACAGTGACATCCCACAAATCCTGAAGGCACAAAACCTGCTGCTCCCAGGACACTGCAGGCAGAGGTTTTGCCCCAGAAATCCAAACGGGACTGTATGATGGTGTTGGAAACCAGCCTGGATTGTTCTGCCTAGGCTGCAGGGAAGGCTGAAGAGCAGCTGGGGGAAGATGCAGCTCCCAGCCCCATGCCTTGTGCTCCCCGCAGCTGACCCCCCGTCCTTGCTGGGCTGGGCAGGCAGTGCTGGTTTGTGGTGTAACACCCCCAGAAATGCCAAACCTTTTCAGTCCAGCCATGGTCTGTAAATTTCTGTTGTCACCCCAGGAAGAGGCTTAATCAGCCCCAGCCCCTGGTATTTGAAAAGCATCACCAGCACAGAGGCCTGAGCTGACCAACTGGAATTTGAGCAGGGACCAAGGGAAGGAGGAGAGCAGTGCTGTCCTCTCATCACTCAGAGATCTGGCTGTACACAGAGAAGGCTCGGTTCTAACTACCTCCCAAGAACTGCCCATATTTGCCTTGAAGCCCAGCTTTCATAACCACTTTTTTGTAAATTGATAAAGATGACAGCTTTATCAGCATCCTATTCCAGCTCCTGCCTGGCTGGTTTTATCACCCAGCCAACACTGCTCCAATTCAATCTTAGCTGGATGCTGTAGCTGAAGCTGGTGTTCTGTGATTCATACTTTTGGTTTCCCTCAACTGGATTATTTCAATCTGAGGCCCTTTGGGCTGCTGCAGACTGTTCTGGTGCAGTGCTGGGCTGAAGCTCAGTGTAACACACAGAATTTTTGGCTCTGATCCCTGTTATGGGTAATCTCCACTTCTTTGCAGAGTAGATTGGGCTAAAGCTCTACCGGGTGCTCTACCCTCTTCATCCCACAGGAATCCCCCTCCTTCCTCTTATAATTCATGTGGTTTTGAGCCAGCCATGGGGCTGCAGAGCTGGGGCATGTCCAGGTCATGTTCTTAACCAAACTCTGAACTTGCAAAGAAAATGCCACCAGGTTAAAACAAATTTTCCTTTTCTGAGTGGAGTTTCTCTCAGTTCTGTTGTGGCAGCTCACCTCCCATTTTCCACACTGACAATAAACCCATCCTGGGGCTGATCCTCGTGGGACTGTGTCAACATCCCAGCCCTCATCCTGCCACTGTGTCACTCAGTAAATAGTATCCAAAAGGTTATTTTGTTGGCATATGTATACAGTAAATAGGATTTAAGTATTCGATTGAGGGAATCAAAATGTTTTTCCTTTGCATGCTCCTTTACAGGAGTGTGAGTTGATTTTTAGTTTGTCACTCGTAATTAAGAGTGGAAATTACTGCTTCTAATTCCTCATTTTATTGTCCTCTGGTGCAGACCAGTTTTTGTGGCATCAGGGAATTTTCCGTCTGTACCATGCACTCACATGGGAGACGGTGTTGAGTTCACTGTGTAAAGAACCATTAAAAGTGACTCCAGGATTCAATAAGCTCCTAGCTTCAGTTGTGTTATTAGTACTGATTCAGTTACTAATTATTTATCTTAATCCCAGGCCCCCGGCTGCTGTTGATTTAACCCTTTGGAGGAGGCATGTTGTGGAGGCATCTGCCTGGCTTCCAGGCTGTGAGAGGTTTTCTCCATGATGAAATTTCTTAGGGATTTTCTGCTGAGCTGACCCAGGTGCTCTCCCCTGATGACTGATTTGAAGCTGAGATAAGTGGCAGAGCAACTGGTGCCTCACTGGGATGGGATGGGGGGCCGGAGGGGACCGGAGCATCCTTGTGCCGAAACCAGTATTCCCTCATCCCCCATTCAGGGGGTGTCCATTACTGCACTGTTTTCTCCTAAGACATCTGTGCATGGCATTTCTTGGCTTGACTGTGCCCCTTCACTCCCCTTAACCTCCCACACACCTTCCTCCTTCTTTGACTCTCCAATATTAAACACTATTTTCCCATTTATTCTCAAGAAAAAACATTCTTTAACTCCTAATAGCTTTCCTAAAGCCATAACCTGCTTTGTCTGTTTTTTAATAGGGAATCAATATTGTTGTAATACGATGAAATTTACATTGATTTGCCTCATTTTAACTGGCAGCTAAACCAATAAGGTATTAGTCCGTGTGCTCCTGCCAGGAGGCCTAGTCGGCTTCTTCAAGCCTGACGTGTTTCTCTTTGCTAGTAATTAATTACAAAAATCTGGCATAAGCTTTGCAAAGGGGGTTAGGCAGAATTACTACTTGCAGCACTTTTCTAAATTACTGCAAAAGTGGAAATTATCAAACTGAGATGCCTTTTAAATTGCTCACACTGGCAGGTGCAGGCTGGACAAGGACGTCCACCTTGCTAAATCATCATAGAATCCCAGAATAGTTTGGGTTGGAAGAAACCTTAAGCCTCATCTCCTTCCAGCTCCCCTGTCATTGGCAGGCCACCTTCTACTATCCCTGGTTGCTCCAAGCCCTGTCCAACCTGGCACTGAACACTTCCATGGATAAGGCAGCCACAGCTTCTCTGGGCACCCTGTGCCAGGGCCTCATACTCAGGTGGATCAACAGAGTTGGAGCCTGTGCTTTGGGAGCCATCAGTGGGTGCCCAACATCTTGATGATCTGATACTGACTTTTCACCGCAAACATCTAATTGCCATCGTTTCAGCTCCCCTGATGCACATCCTGTTCTTCCACTAAAAAGGTGGGTTTAGGGTGAACTGTCTACCCTGGAGAAAGAGCTTGATCGGTTCCCAGGGGTGATGGAGCAGGTCACATCACCACCCTGGAGGTCCAACAGCCTCCAGAGCCTGCACTACCTCCTGCTCCAAAACTGCTCCAGACATCAGCTCTATGTGTCCTAAATTTAAACAAATTACATTTCCACCTGTCCAGGAGATCATAACAACATGCATGGGTTGAATCCCACTTACCTCAGCACTGGAATTAAGGAGCAGAAATGTGATTGTTTGCCACAAGAAAGCAGTTCAGAAAGCTGAATATTACACATTGTCATGTTATACATGATGGCTTTGCACTGCAGTCCTTCGAGATTGTAATGAATAAAATCTTGACAAAGATTTATATTCTTGATAAAATTCTCTCCTGCATTAATCATTTTAAGCTGATCCTACAGGATACAAGGGCAAACTAAATTCTATTTGCAATTTCATGCATGATGCCGATGCCTGAGCCAGCAGTTTTTCAGTAAGACAAGCGTGTAAGCTGCAATTATGCAGTTACTTTCTCCCATGTGCCAACTCTCCTATTACTGACAAATTTATAAATGAAAATGTATGAATAGTATTAAACTCACCTTCAAGGATGGAGCAAATTAAAACGAACAGCTTGTAAGACTGTATTTGAAGAAAAACACTACTTTTAATAGTTAAAATGATAAATGGAAAGTATGTGCCTTCCCACACTGCAGGCACCAGGAGGTTCTGATTCCAGCCTGCCAGGACGAGCACCCAGTCTCACTCCCGGAAATAAGCACAGACACACCAGGCTCCAACGGGATGGTTATACCCTGTCCTGGGGTGCTCCCACCAGAAGTGCTGGGTGAGACACCCTGTCCACAAGCAGGCAGGGCTGTACAGGCAGCTCACAGGCAGCACAGGGATGGGTCTTCAGCCAGGTGGGTTTTTCCAGACACTTCTGGCTTCTTGTAGTGATTCCAGCATGCTTCCTTCTTCCTTTTTAAACCATAAATCACAGGAGGAGCTTGCCTATGGAGCCCTTTGATGGGACAAGAGGGAATGACTAAACTGGCAGAGACCAGGTTTAGACTGGATATTAGGAAGAAGTTCTTCCTGTGAGAGGGGTGAGGCCCCGGCACAGGGTGCCCAGAGAAGCTGTGGCTGCCCCATCCCTGGAAGTGTTTAAGGCCAGGGTAGACAGGGCTTGGAGCAACCTGGGATAGTGGAAGATATCAATGCCCATGGCACAGGTGGAATGAGATGATCTTTAAGGTCCCTTGCATCCAAACCATTCCATGATTCAATGATGCCCACACCTTGGCAATATTAGTCAGCTCTGGAGAGGGCAGGAAAGGAGCCAGATAACAAACCTGCGTCTGGGAGAAATGCCTTAAACTTGCCTTTAGAGGAATTAAATTCCTGCCTAAGTACTCCCCAGCCAACCAGCCCTGTGATCTTCTGTCCCCCTCCACAGCACAGCATATGCTGATCATGCTCTGTGCAAAAGTTCAAAGCCATTTCCTGCTTCATTTTTAAGGAGCCCTGTCTTAATTGGGTTAGAACATAATATGCTTTTAGTCCTCTGGTGGGGAAACTTGCACTTTTCTTCAAAGCAGTTTTCTCTGATAACTTAAAATCTTCTCCCCTCTGCCTATCTCCTCCTTCAGCGTTATTTCCCCACTGGGAGGAAGTGAGTTTTGTGAAGTTATCATGTAGAATATCATCTACCAGGCTCCTCTGCTTTGGTCTTTCTCAGAGCAATTGCAGCAGAGCCCTAAGAACACCTGGGACCCAAAGTGCTGGAGCACATCCCACTGGGATAATGCAGCTCCTGCCCCACTTCTCATCCCTCTGCCCACCTTCTCATCCCCATGGAGTTTTTTTCCCCTCTCCATTATCTCAGATTAAGAAACACATCACCTGAGACTGCAAAAAGTTTGATAAGACCCTGGAAAAGATCAGGCATCAGTACAGAGGACAAGGAAGCCTGAAGACTAAGAGGACAGGTTTAGATTGGATATTAGGAAGAAATCCTTTACTCAGAGGGTGGTGAGACCCTGGCAAAGGTTGCCCAGAGCAGCTGTGGCTGCCCCACGCTGGCAAGTGTTCAGGGCAAGGTTGGATGGGCCTTGGAGCAACCTGGGATAGTGGAAGGTTGAAACAAGATGAGCTTTATGGCAGGGGGTTGGAACAAGATGGTCTTGAAGGTCCCGTCCAACCCAAACAATTCTGCAATAATACAAAACCTGTGCCCTTAAAGTGCTTGCCAGCCCCTGACATCCTTTGTTCGCCTCTGCTTCTCCCTCCCTCTCTCTGTTCTGTGTGTGATATTTATCCCTGTAATTAGGTCAGCCAGCTCTGCCATGCATTCAGGAGGGCATGTGCCTGAGAGATTATCTACCTGACCCAGAAGCAGGATGCTGTCAGGACCCTGGTGTCACTGGCATTGTCACACACCCCACACCAGCTCTGTGGGACCCATCCTGGCCAGACAATCTGTGAGAACAGCCATGATTATCAGATCCCTTGGCAGGGAAGCCGCCAGCATGTGGCTGTCCCATGAAGCCCCCCAAGATGCTGGGCTGGAACCTTGATTGCGCAGACTCATCCCAAGGCTCCTGTGTCCACTCGGCCCATGGGCAGGTGCTCTCTGGTGTCAAGTAGTGACCCTGCTGCTTCTGGGGGTTTGTGAGCCACGTGAAATCCTAAATGTGGCCTCAGGCACCCTGAGAGGAAACACATCAGGTCTGACAGCAGGTGTGCAACAGGCTGAACCCTCTTCAACAAAGCCATGTGCCCCACTCTGCAGGTCCCAGTAAAGCCGTGAGCTCCCTGCTACTGCTGCTCGCCTCTCAAATTTATCTAACCCTGGAAACACAGTCCTAATTAAAATATTGACAGGAGGAGGTGGAATCAATCAGCAGCGGGCACACCAGGATGAGCTCTGCATTAAGTAGAAGGCGACAGGCTCCTCAGGTGACATTTAATGGTTGTTTGTATAGGAGGAGAAGTGACCCCCAGCTCAGTGGTGGCAACAATACACACCGAGCACATCACAGTGTGAACGATTTTAATGTTAAATAAAGTGTCTTGGTCCTGCTACCCTTGAGCATCCCATCAAAAGGCTGAGTTTTATTTTTCAAGGATGATGAAGGTCCCGTTCTTGGGGTTCTGGGGTGCAGCTCTGTGTAGATCATGGAGGGGGGTCGTTATTGGTTATCACCCTGTGGCAGCTTCCCCTGGGACCTGGCACAACTAAGGGGAGATTTTCTTATGTGCTTTTGGGAATAGCAGCCAAACCCTGGGATGGAGGGAGGAGAGCCAAGGGCTTCACCAAAGGAGATGTTTGGGAAAGAGGGGTCCCTCCAGCAAAGCAGGGTGGGAGGTGGGGATTTCAAGGCTGCATTTACTACAACTCCATACTTGCAGGTAATAATGGGGTTCTTTTCCCCTCACTGCCCTCACCAGTGTCCCAGTTGTGTGTGCGGAGCATTGGCTGGTCCAAACTGGGCTCCAGGATTCAGCTGTGGATGCAGGGAGAGTGGCTTGGCCCCACTCCTGCCCTGCACATTGCTACTGAAAAATATAAAAGCAGTGTTACAGGGAGCATCAAAGGGCTGAGGAGGTATTGTTAACCCATGTCAAAGATGGAGACCCGAGCACGAGGCTTGGCGGGGGCAGCAAACACCACAGCAGCCAGATCAAAGGGAATAAAACACCAAGATGTGCAGCATAGCTCTGCCAGCCAGAGAGATAACTAAGACAGCTTCAAAGGAATCTTCTGCACTCATGACTGAGCTCATAACCCTGCTTGATGAGCCTGTTGCTCCCTACCTTCCTGTCTCCGCTCCACACAAAACAATAATCACGGAAACAAAGAATCACAGGATGGTTTGGGTTGGAAGGGACCTGAAGCTCATCTCATCCCACCCCTGCCCGTCGGCAGGGACACCTTCCACTATCCCAGGTGGCTCCAAGCCCTGTCCAACCCAGCTTTGGACACTTCCAGGGATGGGGCAGCCACAGCTGCTCTGGGCACCCTGTGCCAGGGCCTCACCAAGCTCAAAGGGAAGAATTTCTTCCTAAATAACCTAAAAGTGGGTCAATACTTGATGGGAAACACCATCTGAGGTTTTGGCTTCACTGAATATTCATTTCCCTTGCACGCTCCAGGGCTCTCAGGCGCAGAGAGAAGCTGATGGTCCACAACCCTGTGGCAGAGCATTCCCAGTTGCCCAGCCCTGGCATGTCCTGCCTTCTTCTTTCCCTGTTGTCTGTGGCTTTAAGCTGATTCTCTTTGAGACTACTGTGATTCTTTGCACAAACCATCCTCCCAAGTGTCATATTAAAAGAACTATTAAAAGACTTACAGAAGTGTAAGTTTTCACACTCCCGTTACCTCCAGCATCTGCCAGCAGTGGTACCCAGAGCTAATTAACAGCCCCTGTTATCAACAAATGAAACTCATTATTTGCAAGTAACCTCTTTCCTTCTCCCAAGGTATGCTCAGAAAATGACACATCAGGCAATTTCTTGTCATTCATGAGTTACACTCCATTTTCTAGGTATTTTGAGAAAGCACCGTAGGTTTCATTCTTTGGGAAATTAGGGTTTTGCCATTTGGGAGGAAACCCAAATGACAGTGACACAGTCCTTTTGATCTCTTCCCCAGATGACTGATTCTGTACCGTGAGCCCATGGCTGCTTCCAAAGTAACAGTCCCCTGTTCCAGGAAGAAAAGCCCCAAGGGTAGAGAAGTGTTCTGTGGGGTGGGATCATCCATCAGTGTTGGAGGACCAGGGCTCGTGCCTGCCTTGGCAATGGATGAACCTTCCCAACACACAGAATCTGCTGGGGCCTCAAAATGAACCAAATTATCAGCTTCACTGAGAAAAGGCTCTTGCTCATCCCCTTCTTGTTTTGACAGCATTGAGGCAGAAATGAGACACCCCAAACCATTTCCTTTTAATTCCAATAGCTTTGTTCTCCTCTGTACTCATGGGCGATCACACATCCACCAGAACCAGGGGTGCAGGTGTGACTCCCTTTAGAGGCATTTGGGATATCTTTCTGATTTTTGGACATTCTTCCTGTCAAGGAAGCTGCAGCAGTAAGCCCAGAGCTGCTGCTCAGCAGAGAAGGCAGGTCTTTCATCTAAACAGCAAATTCGGAAAATAAGCAGGGAAAGAGCTTGGCTTTAAAACTCTGAGCAAACTGCAAATTATTCAATTTAAAAGAAATAAGCCCGTTGTAAATTTCCAATTGGACAGTTCAGTTTTGAGTCCTGGTGGATCAAAAGCTGCTTGTCCTGCATGGCTGGAGGCAGTGGAGTGGCAGAAGCAATTCCCAGGCTCTGTGGGGTCCCTGGGCTGGGCTGGTTATTTGCCTGGTGGCTTTAACCAGAGTTCACTCAGGCTTATCTGTGATTATTGGGTCTTTAGACTAGTCATGATGAAAATGAAATAACAGCACAGCAGAGGCAGACTGAGCTCCCCTTGCTCAGCAAACCTAGAGTCCTTTCCCTGCTGGGGCACCAGAGCACAGAATGGTCCATTTAACACTGGAACCGAAGCCAAACAGGAAAAAATTTATTCATGGCATTTTTGCAGCTTTTGTTTGGGATCTGCAGGGGGAAAATCAGTGTAAATGTGCCTAGCTTGGCTTTTGTTAACCCTTGGCTTTCTTTGAGTGAGGGAAAGGGAAAAGCAGCAGAGCTTCAGCCAGACTGTGTGGCTTCTGGTGTCCTGTAAAAACCAGGAGTAAATTCCTGGAAAAAATTTCCCTTGAAATGTGACACAAATGCAAACGGTGGAACAAATAGACTCCTCCTCAGCTCATGGGCTCACTAGTTCAGCACCACTGGTGGCACAGGGTTCACATCTCCCCTGACCAGGGCGGTTTTCCATCCTGGCAGGGCTTTGGGATCTGATCCTGCAGGTTAGTGTGTGCTCCATTCAGCGAGAGGTTCCCTTAGAGTCTCCTGCCCTACGAACTCTTGTTCTCACTACAACACTGAGGATTATTTTCCTGATTTTTTTTCCTCTTTGTTCATTTTCTCCTGAATTCTCCAATGTGTTTGGAGCATATTTGCATAGGCAGCATTTATGCCCCATCCCTGGAAGTGTTCAAGACCAGGCTGGATGGAGTTTGGAGCAACCGGGTCTAGAAGATGTCCCTGCCCATGGCTTGTGTCCCCCAGTGTCTCTCACTTGGCTCCCTTTGCTCCCTGTGCCCTTGCATTCAGCCCTGCACTCACCCCAGAGCTTCTGGGCAGCTCCCCCAGCACATCTGGAGCAGCTCCTGGGAGCCAAGTCCAGGCACTCCCACAACCTCTGCCCACTCAGAGGTGTAGCTGTGCCTGTGGAGGTCCAGGGCTGTTCTTGTATCACAGCTGGCATAAGACCTTTTTCTGTGTCTATGGGGAGATGAAGAAGTGGTTTCCACCCTGGGAGCCACAATCTGTCATGTGATGTACATATTTTTGTTGTGTCCTCTGAACATATTTAGAGGATTAGAGAAAACCCATATCATAGAAGGGATTTAAAGGTTATTAGGGGAGAAATGCATTTCTCAGCACCTGCTGCCTGAAAATTGTGCAGCCAAGTGTTTTAAATACCCTGGTGCTATTATTCATAGAAAATGCTTTTCTTTTATTTTTTTCTTTCCTTTTTTTTTTTTCCCAGTGTAGCTGTAGTCATCATTCAGCCGTATAACTATAATGGATGGTTGCTAGAAGCCTTCCAAACAAGGCAGCACAATAAG
Organism: Machaerirhynchus nigripectus; assembly: GCA_013397975.1. NCBI lineage: Eukaryota > Metazoa > Chordata > Aves > Passeriformes > Dicruridae > Machaerirhynchus > Machaerirhynchus nigripectus. Next base: position 31,849 of record VZRQ01006896.1, read on the forward strand.
ATACAGACAGTTAACCCACATCAATTCTCTAAGGAAATTTCATGTTGGGCCCTTTAATTCTCTCCTTTTGAAATTATTCTGATCAGTCAGTGCATAGGGCACTGCTGCAGGGAAAAGATTGAACCTGCAATGAAGTAGAATCATATTTGAAATAATAAAAATAAAGAAAAAACATAGAGGAGAGATTCAGGTACACCTCCAAAATTCTAATGAGCTCATTTGCAGAGCTAAAAATTTCTCAGGGACTCCAGTTGATTCAAAGAGAAATGTATTTAATTTAAAACAACTCACTTCAGGGAGCTCTGCACTGGGATGAAATGTATTAAATAATTGATCAACCAGGGAGTAAGAAAGAGGGGGAAAAAAAGAAAAAGAAAAAAGAAAGGAAGAAAGATGTGTATGTGCCCTGGAAAAGAAAGACACCTGTATGGGGGGTAGGTGACACACCGAAGGGGTGACAGGGGTCCCAGAGCCACCATATTGTCCCTAAGGCTTGGTGGCACCAGCCAAACCAGGAACACATCCCTACACCCCTCCAGCTCTTCACCTCACCCCACTGGAGTAACACACATTTTACTACATGTCCTTCCAGTCCCAAAGTCACAGAGACCCTGCGTCCTGTGTGGCCTCTGCTGTGGGATTGGGTTTTTCTCTGCTTCATTCGGTGTTTTACAAAGAGCTCAAAATAAAACAAATATACTTCATCCCTTCTCCTCAGCAGCTCTAAGGGCAAATTACGATGGAGCTGATATCAAAACACACACACTGATAATTTTTCTGCAGTGGCTTGGACTTGGATGTAAAATGGAAATACACATTTAATGCTTGGCTGTGGCACTGCTGTGCATGCAAGCAGCAATTAAAACCTGCAGCCAAATGCCATAAATCCACCAGCGACAGAGTAAACACTGTTGAAGAGTGAAAAGGAAAAGGAACTGCAGCTCATTTGCATTTTTTAAGAGTAATTTTGTTCAGGCTACAGTTGTTCTGAATGAAATGTAACTTAAAAGTACTGTTCCAGTGCACTGAGGCCAGGCTTTGAGTCCAGAAGGCTTTGAAACACAGATGGGCTGCTCTGGAACAGGGATGTACAGAGCAGCAGGCATTGGGGATCATCAGTCCAGCCTGGTCCATGGCCACCAAACGCTCCCTCCCTCTCTGCAGGGAGGTTCCAAGCAGCCCCATCCTCCTTGACAGCACTGCGTCTTTGCATACTCTTTTAATGATTTTTATTTAAGTAGCTTCCCCTTATTAACCAAACCAGGAGATGGCACAGCCTTCCAGACAGTGTCCTTGCTGCCAGCAGCAGGGACCTGGTGCATTAATACACGATGGAGTTAAGGTCCATGTCTTTTTGCTGCAGACTTTGTCCTCTTGTGTAGTGGGTTGGTTCGCATCTTTTACCTTCTGTGATTATTTCCAGGATCCCAGGCCGATTCAGTTTTCCGATACGGGCGCGCTGTGTGATGAGAGCAATCCACTTGCTCCATGTGGCTGTGGTGGCATGGTGGGTAGAAGGAATCTCTGCTTTGAACACCCACCCCAGCACCGGCAGTCGGGGTGCCAGGAGGACTTGTGCTTCAGTGCCGATTACCCCTGAGGTGGCTTGGACTCCTTCACAGGCTGCCAGGATTTCTTTCGCTGTTGGGGTGTAGTTGGGTTCAGACCCTCTGTAGCTTCGACTCCAGAATCCCAGTGGTCGGCCTCGAGTCTCACCAGGCACCTTCTGCCCAAGGCTCCAGGACAGACCATGGCTCCCAGCTGCAGAGTGGAGCACGTTCTTCACCTCTGGTCCTGTCCTGACTGTCCACACGATTTAAATATGTAGATTTAGAGAAGTGTTATTGGTCTAAACACC
>VZRQ01006896.1:33780-64767 GCA_013397975.1 Machaerirhynchus nigripectus
GTTTGCTGATGTCAGGAGCAAACACAGGAGCAAAGCAGATGGATGCCCTTATAACTTCAAATAATTAAATTAGAGGCATAAAAGTAATTGTTATCCATTTAATTTACTCTTGTCTGTGATATTCCTGCTCCATAAAACTGAATGAGGGAAACTGTGATCCACCCCAGATGACTGCTCTCCCCAGCAAAGTCTGCTGCATAAATCACAAATAAATGCTGTTTGCTTGGAGAAAATGAACTCAAATTATATATTTTATAAGGAAAGTGAGGCAGGGGATGGGAATGGGCAGAGATGGAAGCGGACATATCCCTTTATTTGTCTTAATAGCCACACGTAAATGTGTAATGTAAAGAGCACAAACAGAATTTTGAACATTCGTTCCTCTGTCTTTGTTCTGAGAGTGTTGATGCCAGAGATTCCCCGCAATATTTGCTTTTTCTCTGCAAAACATCACTGTCAAAACCGACCTGGTTTGGGACATCAGTTGTGCTCCTCAAGAATGCAAAAGTGTTTTATGTTAAAAATCACAAGAGTTTTGTTTAATTTTCCTTTTCTTTTCTGATTCTAAATAAAAAGAACCATTCTGGTTTTTGTAATTAAGTGCCCAGGAGTATTTCAGCTCTCCAAGAGGTCTCAATTCTCCAGCAAGCATTGGTACTCCTCACCAAAGGGAGAAGCAGAGGGTTAAAGGGTCAGAAACACAGTGGTCAAAAACAGGGACTTAAGACAGTTCCTGAAACACCAATTATTTTTATCCTACAAGTATGTGCATATGTGGCATCATTCAAGAAGTGAGTTAAACACTTGGGTGTAAAGCACACGTTAAAATACAGGACTGCAAAGTGACAAATTTAAGGAGATCATTTCAGTAAGTGGAAATGTGAATTTTCTGTCCTTTTCTTGCAGGAACATTTTTATCCTCTCCACACATCCAATATCCATGGCAAGCTAACTGTTGTAATTGCAACCAATTTTTTGTATGTAAATGTAATGAAAGATTGTTTTCAATGTTTAACCAGCTCATTAGGTTTTATCTTTGTGAAAAGGAAAAAAATAAAACACGCAGAGACTGGAAACACTGATGGGATGAGCTTCTATGGATCAGCCTGAAGCCAAGGGTCCATTTAATCTTCCAGGAGTGAGGGGTCCCAGGGCTGGTTGAGCATGAGGGACCCTGTGGGATGGGCATGCTGGTGAGGCCGTGGCACTGCTGCTGCAAGGAGAGAGTCATAGCAAGTGGGCAGCGAAGGACCGGGGACTCCCACCCGGTGGGGTCTGTCTGGGCTGCAGGATTGGAAGTGTCCTCATTATGCATCTGAACATCTCTGTCATGCTGTCCCCAGGGAGAGGGGCTAGCGAAGAATGCTGTTAACAGAAGGATAATAAGGGATGAATTGCAGAATAAATTTAGGAAATAACAGAAAGGTTTCTAAGCTTGTAGCAGGGTGGGTCTAGGCTGTAAAACCCTTCCAAGAACATTGGGGAAAAAAATCCACCCTACTTCTCCTCCACCTAAGGGGCGGTTTGATGAGTTTCCACAAAGACTTCCAGGAACCAGTGCTGATGGTAGGATGGGACTGGGCTTACGGGGCTTCCTCCAGCCCTGAGCTCTCAGAAGACACAAAGCAGCACCAGTGCCTGTGGCAGATGTGCCACCTAAAGAAGACATGTCACCTACAGCGTTGCTGGAGTGGGACAGGAATGTCCAAGCCCTGTAGGCTGCAAGGGGATGATGACCTGGGTACCCCCAGGGCAATGCTGGGGTCTGCTTTGTAACAGGGTCAGAAGGGAGGGTTTCCAGGGAATGCTGAGGAAGCCGATGCACATCCTCTGCTGAGCAGGACTGTGCTGCTCAGCATGGGGAGAAGCCAGAAAGTAGTAAAAATAATCCCAAAAATTCACAAAAACCCAACAAAATCAAAATCAAAACCACCACCAACGAAAAAACCCACCAAAAAAACAAACCAAAGAACCAAAGAAAAACAGGCAGGGACAAACAAAAATCTTCTTCCACTCTTAGAAAACACCAGCAGAAGGTACCCTGTGTAGAGCATGGCTCATGCACTCTGCTCCCTCCCTGAGCCAAGTGCATCCCTTGGAAAAACTACTGATTACATGGAAGTGGACTACCAAGAGGCAGGCAGCACCAATAAAGGCAGTTAATTTCTTATTCCGCTTTCCTTTGCCTGGTCCCTGGTGATTTTCTCACCAATGAATAATTCAACAGCCACTGACACATGAGTAACATCTCCTGATTTGCACTGAGCATCATTCATTAGGAAGACGATGGAAACCTCGTCTATCCGTCTATCTGCCAGCTAACACCCTATCCCTGAAAGTGTCCAAGGTCAGGTTGGACAGGGCTTGGAGAAAGCTGGTCTAGTGGGAGGTGTCCCTGCCCATGGCAGGGGGATGGAACTGGGTGAACTTTAAGGTCCCTTCCACCCCAAGTCATTCCATGATTTGATGATAATGCTGGTTCAGTTTCTTGTCCAGGAGCTGGAGGCACAACATGTCCTTCTGTGGGCAGGAGGGGATCCCAGGAAGTCCCCACCCCATAGAGAGGATTTTGGGACCATCACCCCATTCAGTGCTGGCCACATGTAGCCTCCAGCCTCCATCACCATGTCAGGGATTGGGAGCCCGCGTCTCCAAATCCTCCTTATTTCTAGCATCAGCCTTTTGGCATTTTAAATCACTGAGTGCTACGCAGAGCTGATAATCAGATTTACTGATGGAGCTTCTCTGTCTCAAAGGCTCAACTAATCCCTTTTAATCCTTTTCTTAAACTCTTTCTTACAAGTGCTTACAACAGAGTTTATCTTTAGCATTGCATCTAATTTTGGTTTCCAAATGTGGGTTTTTTTCAAACAAGGATGTAGATCTACTCGTTATTTCTAAATGGCTGAAGTGGAACATATTCCACATGCTTTACAATTATTCCACTGCTCTTCCAGCTCCTGCACGATCCTGAAAAATTCATCTAAACATACCAAAGGGGGTGGGAGAGACATGGACATGGAGCTTGGCAGCAGCTTTGACTTCCTAAAGGGTACATGACAGTGTCTTCCTCGCATGGTGCTGGGGCATGTCCAAGCTCCAGGCTGACAGAAGGGAGGTTTTTTAGCTCAGGGATCATTTTTAGGAGAGACTGGTGGTTTGTGGTATGTGATGCACTGTCAGGACTGAGGTTTGGCAGTCCTATGGCTTCTTTTGGTCCTTCCCACAGCTGGAAATAATCTCCCAAATGGAAAAAAATCCATTTTTAACCTGTGACCAATACTGGTGAGACCAAGCCAAGCAAGAGCAAAGGGAGGAACAGCCTCCTGCCTTCCCACTAGCAGCAGATGCTCCTCATGCCTTAGCAGTGACCTTTATGAGTGAGGTTTATATTGAATATTAGGGAAAATTTCTTGGCTGGAAGGGTGGTCAAGCATTGGAACAGGCTGATCAGGGAAGTGGTGGAATCACTGTCCCTGAAAGTGTTCAAAAAACATGTAGATGTGATGTCAAGGGACGTGGTTTGGTGGTGGACTGGGCAGTGCTGGGTTAATGCTGGACACAATGATCTTAGAGGCCTTTTCCAACCTTAACAATTCCATGACTGTAAGTTACAGGTGATTTAGCAACTAGTGGACAAAAATAAATCACCCATTTCCTTTTTTTTGTTACAATCTGTTTCAACAAGGGATGAGATCGCCTCACCTCCTCATTGCATTCAAACTCCAGTGCCCAGGCACCTTTTGGGATGGTTGCAAATTATATAAAAGCCCAGCCTGAGTCACACCAATTAATCTCTGCATCCGCAGCCCCACTCACTCCTTCTCTTGCCTCTCCTTCATGTGGGCTTCCAATCAACCAGCTCAGCCTGTTCCCATAGAAACTGAGCAGCACATCACTACAGAGTCAGGCTGCTGGGGCTTTCTAAGTTCTCATCAGAGCTTTATTCCACCCCTCAGAAAGCCAAGGTGTTCGCTGTGACTGGGGACAGCCACTCTGCCTTGGCTGCCAGCAGAAAGTGGGACTCAGCAGCCAGTGATCCCATGCCAGCACCCGGAGAGCTCAGGAGCTGCAGTTTGCTGCCAATACTTGCATCTCATTAATCTATTCCAGCTGCTGATGAGGCAAGGAAGAGAGAAGACAAGAGAAGGTAAAGCCAGTGATGTTTCTTGGCCTATTGGCACCAATATTGGCTCCTTTACCAGTATGTTAAAAGCTGTTTTCATCACCTGCTATGAAGATCTTTAAGGTCCTTTCCAAGCCAAACCATTCTATGATCCTATGGTTCTCAGACTAGTAAAACTGCGCATCCTCTTCCATCTCTGCCTGTTCCACGACTGTGTCCAATCGCTGTGCAGGTATGGGCTGCATGCCAGCTCTTGGAGCAGCAGGAAGATTGGGGCAGTTAAGTCTTTCTGCATTCCAACACTTCCAGAGCATCCCAGAAGAGCTTGAACCAGGCTTGGTCAGCAGCAGCAGCTTCCTAGTGTTTCTCAGCTGGGGGTTCCAAACGGCTTTGGAGAAGGAGGCAATGACCACTCACCAAGCCCTTCACACAGAGAAATTGAGTTTAAGTTAGGGTGAGAAGTCCTTGTGAGCAAAGGTCTTTAAAAGATGCTTCTGAAAAAGCTCTCTCCCTGGGTTCCAGGGACTCCCTCCACATAAAGCCAGGCAGAGCCACCCAAAAATCCCACTCCGCCGGGGAGAGCAGCAAGAAACCAGCAAGTCTCAGAGCTGCATCTGATGGGAAACCTTAGATCTTCTGCCTGGAGTTTTGGTTTTCCATCTAAAGCTGCTAATATAAATATTTACGGGCAACTTCCCATTCTATTCATTACAGCACTTTGTGCAGGCTGAGTTTCTTAAGGAAATATTTTTAAAATCTACTTTATATATTCAAATAATCTCCAATACTTTTATTTAATTTGCTTTTTTTTTCCAGGAGTGGAACTCCCACACATATGGCTTTACTTATGCAACTAGTTTGATTAGATTTTACGTTTCCATGTATAATTTATGGTATATTGCCCACAGATTCATTTAAAAACCCATCCTTTAAATATGTCCTGAATAATCTCTTCTATGCATTTTATATCTAGAAGAAAAGTGGGGTGATTCTGTATTCTAAAGGGACGCCTACTGATAAGAACACATTGCATTTGTAGCAGTTTAAATGCAGGATATAGAAAATGTCTATATTGTTGGGATTTTAAATCCCCACTAAAATGCATTTCAAGGAATCAATCAGTACCAAGTCAATGTACAAGAATTGCTTTAATAAATCTAGAGGTGTCAGGCTCTAAGTAAATTGCACATTAAATAAAATCTGATTCTTCATTGAATGTATTGATTATTATCATTAAGAGCAGATCTGTTACTCTTGGTGAGCAGGGGGCTGACAGGATGACAGCAGCACTGCTGAGCTCCAGAGAAAGGATGCTTTGTGTGCAGCTTGGGAAGTACCAGAGAATCCCAGAACAGTTTGCGTTGGAAGGGACCTTAAAACTCATCTAGTTCCATCCCTTGTCCTGGGCAGGGACATCTTCCACTAGACCAGGTTGCTCCAAGCCTCATCCAACCTGATCTGATCTGAATGTCAACTCCATGCACATCTTCCCAGCACTGGTTGAGAGCCATGGGGGAAGGGAGGAGCTCATCCCCAGGATGGGGATGGTGGGGATTGTGGGGATAGAGGGGATGGCTCATGCCTCCTCTCTGGACACAGCAGCGTGCCCTGCACTGACACGAACCACTGAGCCATGACTGTAGCAAGTTCTTAGTTCATTGCTTGCACACAGATAATGACTGTAAAATAAAATGTTCAACCCACTGCCTTTACATTTACTTTAACTCCTTTAACCTATTCAGGACAGATATTCCATAAATATATATTCTTCCCAAAGGGCCATTTTCCAAGTATGGGTTTGATGTAAAACAAGCTGTTCCAATGTCTGATTTAAAAGGCATATGAAGTTTCTAACTAAAAAAAAAAAGATAATGAATTTCTCAGGTGTCTTGCTGATTTATTTGCCATGTGGCAATTGATTAGTCATGTCAGCAACTTCATAAGTAACACAATTAATTCTGAAGTTATCTCCAAGTTATCCAAGTCCTGTGTCACTGATGAATATGTGATGGGTCTGAGTTATAGGTTGTCTCTGAACTTGACTGACTCAAAATAAGTCACCAACCTGAGTCGTAAATCACAAGAGCTCTATCTGAGTACACTGCTGAGTCACAAGCAGGTTGTTAGATCACACACATCCTGATTTATGGGCTGGTGAAATGGCCTCTGCTCTACCTCATGGTTTGGGAGTAAATTTCAAAGTGTAAATCTGGGATGCCAGTATCAAATGACACCTTCCTTGGGGACATGCAGCACCCACAGGCAGAGTTGTGATGCTCCTGTAACACACAGGAGCGAACTGGAATCAGCATCGACATCTTTTCCTTGCAGATGAAGAACTCCAGGTGTACCTCACGTCTCTGTTCTCACTCTCCTCCTGGGGTACCGACTCCACAGTAAGCCTGACTGGCGCTGGCAGATATTGCAGGCTATTAATTAAGATGTCATTTACAGGCCCACTGGCTGGCCTTAATTAAACTATAAAATGGCAAACACTAATAAAAAGATTATATTCCTGTGGGGGGTGAATCAAGTACATTAACCTCTTGGTGAGGAATTCTTTCTTCATCTGACAGACATGAGAGACCTCATAGCTTGATGCAAGGTGTCCTCGGTGTCACTGCTAGGCTGTTCATGGGACACGTTCCTCCTGCACAGCTGTGATTCCTCCTGCACAGCACAACTTGATGGATAACTCCTGCAGACTTCACACTGGCACAGGGACGGTCCTTGGACTTTTCCTCAGAGCATCAGACACTGCTTTCCAGGAGAATCAAGATGGGGTTCCTTACTCCTTTCCCTTCTCCTCTTGAGGATCTTCTCCCTCTTCTTTTTATTACTACAGACTGAGGTGGAGATCACCAGAAACTCTGTGGATGTACATGAAGCTCTTCTGTTTGTTTTCCTTCATGTGCATTGCTCTGATGCTGTTACACTAAACACTCATTTCATATTCCCAGGAGGTGAGGGAGATGCCATGGGAGACACATTTACATCTGTAAACTGCAATCAAAACTCATTAAACCCAACACAAATACTGATTAATAGAAGAGGGAACCTGATGTCGAGTCCCATGGCCCCATCCCAAATAACAGTGGCTTCTTTTTTTAAGACACGGATTTGCTTGTTCTCTTTAATTCCCAACATCTGGTGGCACATGTCCAGCTCCTGGCTCCAAGGCAGCTGTACTGCATTTGGAAGTGATAGAGGGAAAACCATGTGACATCCGGAGCTCTGCCTGAAATGCAACTTCTCTTTAAAAACTCACCACTGGGACGCTACAATATGACATAAGCTCCATCCCTGGGCTCATTTTGCACCAGGCCACTGGTTTCATTTTATTTCATTAAAGCTGAATTTATTCCAGCAAAGCAGTTAAAATATTCATTAGTAGCCTTGCTGCCTTTAAAAGTCTCCATTCCCTGTGCATCATCCTGGATTCCTTGCTCCAGGCATCAGCTTTCAAGACAAGGTCTCAAATGGAACAGGTGCTAACAGGAGAGATGAAGGTGCAGAAACAGCCTGCACTGGAGTGAGTGGCCATACCAACACCTCAACAGGAACCCTGTGGTGAGCACAAGGAGCAGGAAAAACCCTCTGCCCATGGACTCCATGGGAAAAGCACAGAGCCTGACACTTGTTAGACACATAATGTACATGGAGCACTGAGGGGAACTTGGGGAAATGGTTCTCAAGGGAGCAAAAAGCCAGTTTGTTTAAAAAGCAAATCACTGATTATTGTGGAGATAAAAGCAGAATCAGTGGGTGGGGTATGAGTGATGGTCTTTTCTAGGAATATTGACTTGGAAGTGGTAACTGTGGCATCAATCATCAGCTGTGTCCTGGCAGACACAGACCCAGCTGCTTGTGCACCAGGGATGGGACCCTCAGCACCCACCCCTGCCCATTCCCCCAAATGATGGGAATCAGGGACCAGGCAGCCTAGGGCCGGTGGGGCTGGGCTGAGTGACAGAGGCAAGGACAGGGGTACCAGACAGTCTTCAGTGCTCCCCTCCCAGTCCCAGGGGAGTCAGATTAGTTCTCTTTCATTCCCAACATCTGGTGGCACATTTCCAAGTCCCTGCTCCAAGGCAGGGATGTGCCACAGACAAGTAATTAATGCTTGCGGAGAACAATTATGACACTGGCTCATCTGGCCTTTCCTTTCACAATGAGTCTTTATGGGGACGGCGCCTGACAGTCACCATTGTCACATCACAATTTTTCCATGGTAAAACGTTACTTTCCCCACGCAGCCAATGAGGATTTTATTTTATTGTTTAAATAGCATGAAATCCTTCTTTATGAGGCCACTTGCCTTCTGGTCTACAAGAAGGGCCTTTTGCAGCATCCAGTGCTCCCTGTTATCCCCAGTACTATTTGTTAGAGAGAGCCCTGTCCTCCACTGCCCCACCGTCCTGCTCCACAGGTGCTGCTCTTGAGAATTTAAAGATAAAGTGAGGGATGCTGCAGACGAGGACTTACAGGCACTGTAGCCACAGGTTGTTAATCTTCCTAGTTCTTGCCCAGGATTTTAACAACATTTCCTTGTGGAAATGGGAGGTTTGCTCTGCTTGCATTTCTTGGGTTCTGCTGTGCAAGGTTTCTGATTCAAAGTGAAGGTGGAAAAGCCAAACCCAAACATTAACCAAATATTGCCCAGACCCCACAGTGTTACAGCTCACTCCTGCCTTTTCCCAGGAGTGGTATCAGCTCTGAGAGAGGCAGAGATGGGGCTGAAGTGGGAGGGGTGTCTGCCCACGGCCATCCCTGTGCCAGGGCTCTGCAGGGCAGACATTTGGGTGGGCAAAGCTCTGAGGTCCCCTTGCCATCAGCCAATATCAATCTCCCAACACTGACATTGGGTGGTTCAGTGTTCAGACACCCTTCGTGGCAAGGGCACCAGCTCACAGTTATCAGTGTCAGTCTGATCAGATAATGTTGATATTCCACCTTCAGCTCAATTTATTAACCCACTGTTCCTTTCAAACAAAATATCACATCACTTAATTATGTCTTTGTGATCATTTGCAAATGCCACCAGATATGGAGAACATGACACCATTGCCTTTTGCCAGGCACTGGAATCAGACTCTGTGTCACCCTCTGACAGGAGTACTGCAAAACTGCATTAATCAAATTGTGTATCAGTCACAAAAATTGAGGAGTAATTTGTCAAAGTCGCTTCTGGGCTTAATAACCGTTTGGAGATGATTAAGTAATTAATCAATAATGTGTTCTCACCTTTTCATTTCCCTAGGTTCCTGTGACTTGCACAGCAGAATGACTGGAAAATAACGGACTGGGTTGTCTGGTGGCTTCGGAAACATTGGTTGGTGTTTACAGGGGAGTTGATTCAGTCCTTCCTTCCTTCCTGTCTGGAACATCTCCAGCCCAGTCCCAGTGGGAGCTGCACCTCAGAGCGATGGGCGCTGATGCTCAGAAGCCCATGTCAGCCCACATGCCACCAGAGGCGACGGCATGAGCAGAGGCACCACGAGAGGGTGGTTGCCTAGTGTTTGTGTTCCCAGCCAGACTCCTGGATGGAATCCTGCCCAAACCCTCTGGTGGGGTGTTTCACCTCAGAGCCAGACACAAGCTGCAATTCCTCCATTAAAACCAGGCTTTTAACCTCAATGCTCACCCCATAATTTAAATAACTGTTTACCAGAGATCCCGTTAGTCTAAATTCTTCTTTCTTAATGTTTCTGAAATAACAGCCTCTAATGCAATCCCAGAATAACCCACCATGGAAATGAAAAGATTTCCCCGTGAGACTGAGTTGCTACTTCTTCAATGCCCTAAAAGTGATAACTTGGTTAATAAAATGGCCAGATTTGCAATACCACAAGGCTTTTCAACTCAGAATCAATTGCTTTACATCTATTGCTCAATGTTGGATTCACTGAATGCATTGTTGAACTCACTGAAAACTGTGTTAGTAATATTAAGTAATTAGTGAGATTAATGCTGTTGCAGAGCTATAACCTGGCAGAGTCCAGACTGATTAGAGTTAATTATCTTCTGCCTGCTTAAATAATTTATATTCTGATTTCCCTGCTATGTAAGAGCAGAAAACCCTGAAGGAAGATTGCTGTCCTCAGCATGCTCATGCATGTACCCAGGGGAGGATGTTTCAGAAGGACATCACTCACCAGGCAGTCACTGTCTCATCCTCCTCCTCCTCTTCCTCTTTGTCCTCCTCCAGGTCAGGTCAGTTAATTTTGTGCGTCCACAGCCCTGCACTCAGGCCTGCGGTACACCTGCATCCTGGATGGATCGGGCACCCCTGTGCTCACTGCAAAGTCAAAATTATCTTCAAAGCCAAAATATTCTCAACCAGATTCATGGATTCAACACACTGTTTGGCTCAGAGGGTGGATTCGGTAACTTATGCATGATTCTGGCTTTCTAATCAAAATTTCATTATTCTAAGTGATTGCAAAAGTTTTCGTATTTTACATTTTGTCTTTGCAGGGAATTTTAAACACTAATTTTGTCCCTTGGTGCTGGTGTGTAATAATCCCGCTGATCCATATTCATGTCCTCCCAGCCTTGCAGTTCCTGCACAATTTTCACAACTCATAGAATAATTTCCTTATAGAACTGAGTATCCACAATATTTATTATTGTTGTTAATGAACATGGTCTCAGCCCCTGTAAAAATCACAGGATTCCCAGGGTATTTAAAAATTATTGTATTTAAATAATTGATTGACTTAGAGCTCACTAATATGAATACATCCAGGAGTGTTTAATAGGATCATTACTTAATCCTGGCTCCGTGCACTGTATCATGTTACCAATAAATCAGTTACGCATCTCTCTGGCTGTAGGATCTCACTCCTGGTGGCTCAGGGGACCAGGCTGGGCTGGGAGCACTGTGGAGAAGGTGACACAAGGGAGGTGGCCAGTCCTACTCCACAGGACTCCAGGCACACCTGGTTCCTAACACACATGGGGAAGGTGAGACCAGAGTAAAGCACATCATTAGAAGGAAATGGAGCATGTGCTAATTTGTCTGTGTTTTCAGTTAGCAGGCATTTATTAGGGATGCTTGACTTACTCATATCCAGGTCAGCCTGCTAATATATTAACCTCTGGTGCCACTGATGAAAAAGGAAAAATTCAAACCACAATTCACAGGGATTTTACACACTGCCCAAGGCACCTCCTGACCACGCCCAGCACTGGCAGCTGGAGGCACCGCTGGCTGCCACCACAGCATCCATCACCCTGAAAATTGAGAGGTGCTGAGGCTCCTGGCTCTGGGGCTCTGGGTCCAATAGCAGGGGATTGGGACCCCTGTGAGACAGGGAACAGGGGATTGGGAATGCTGTGAAACAGGAAGCAGTGGATCAGGACCCCCATGACACAGGAAGCAGGGGATGCTGAATGGATGAGGAAAGCCAGTGCTAGGTCACAGGCTGAATGCTCCTGCAAATGTCAACAAAACCATGCACATATTTTCATTTCTACCTATTTGACCCATTAACTGACTGCAAAATTTCTCAGTAATCCCTAGTAGATGAGCATCAGAGAAGACCTATGGTCCTGGCTAATCCCTTTATTATGAAACAATGCTATGGAAATCAAATACCAGCAGTAAATCGGGAGATTAACCAGCTGGGAAATGCACAAATTAAATTGCATCCTCCCTCTCTGCTCTGCCCCAGCCAATGACTCTGTTTCTGCTGTGGACACTGCAGCTGCCCCAGCAGGAAAACAAGGCTAGAAATCACTTTTTAAAAATGAGCCTCTATTTAGCCCCTGATGCAGGTATTAAGAAGAGTCTGCCCAAGATGAGCCCATGTCCGTGCAGCCCCTCATGTCCTCATGCCTTTCTCCTGGGGAGGGGAAAGCATGATTCTGTGATTCTATGATCTGGCTTTGCCAAGCGTGCGGGGATCCAGATTTGGAGATGGACAGGAGAGACATACAGCACTTGGGACTCCTGACTTTTCCTGCCAGCTTGGGATGGGAGTCGGGCATGGGGCTTTGACTGCAGCAAGATGGGACATGGACACTGCTCTCTGGTGCAGTGCCACCTCTGCAGCCCTCCCCAGGCTGTCCCATGTCACCTGCCTGAGTGTGGCACAGAGGGACTGACCCTGGACAGAAGAAAATGGGCAGCAGCAGAATCGTAGAACCCTGGAATGGTTTGGATTGGAAGGAACCTTAAAGATCACCTTGTTCTGCCCCTGCCATGGGCAGGGCCACCTTCTACCAGACCAGATTGCTCCAAGCCCTGTCCAATGTGGCCTTGAACAATTCCAGGGATGGGACAGTCACAGCTTCTCTGGGCACCCTGTGCCAGTGTCTCACCATCCTGTTTAGCAGTGACTGCTCCAGGGCCAGATGGATCCACGAGTTCTGTGTGGAGGGCTGTGCCAGAGCCTCTGGAGAGGGCTGGGGTCTCCCAAGCAGGTGACAGCAAGGGCCACCATCCCTCATCCACACCTGGCACATGGTGGGGTTCTTGGGGATGTCCTGTGCAGGGCCAGGAACTGGACTCAATGATCCCTGTGGGTCCCTTCCAGCTCAGGATATTCTATGACTCTGTGATCCCCAGGGATCCTCCTGGGGCCCATCAGGAGTCAGGCTGCCTGCAGCAGGGCCAGCTCTGCCCTGACCCAGCAGCATGGTTACTGCCCTGACTGCTTTTATTGCACAGTAGCATCTGAATGAATATTTTATTCATTCCCTTAAGAACATCTCCACAAATGCACATTTGAATAAAACATAAGGATGCATTTTTGGAAGAGCCATCTAATGCTTCAAACAGTCCCATCACAGTGTATTAACCAGAGCAAACACTGCGCTGTTGTATTTTTATCTTGGCGATTCTAATGGAGTCCCATGGCATGTAAGGCAGTGCGTAAGGTGCCCATGGCCCCATGTCCCCACAGCCATATGTCCCCACACCCTGGTGGTGGGGGCTGTGGCTGCTGTTGGCTTCTGTCTTGAGTGCTGGTGGGATGGGGCAGCATGTCTGGATGCTGAAGCCATTTGCTTCACATACCCAAAACATGGATATTATCTACTTACAAATATGCTAGAGAGGAAAAAAAAGTAGAGTTTCTTAGTGAAAGGTATTGGCAAAGTAGAAAAAAACCTGATCCAAGTGCTCATGTCCAAACACACGAGTGCCAGAACAGCCACACACACCTGCCACCACTGTGAATCCCGTAAGCTGGATGAGACAGGTTCTGCTTCTCATCTGATAAGCCAGTTCCGTGTTTCTCCATTCCTAAGCACAGCATGGGATGTGCACAGGGATGTTTCTGCGTAGCTGAGGTGATTCTAACAAAAATCTTTCTACTTCTGGAAAAGGCAGTTCTTTTCGTTTGAATGCCCTGAAAAGCAGCAATAAAGCAAATGGACAGAGAGGAGCAAGCAGAGCAACAGCAGGAGGGTGGAGGGGGCAGAGGTTACAGGGAATGGGAGCCAATTAAGCCTGAGAGGAAGAAATTTAGCGCAGTTAAGGAAAATGTTCCTCCAGCCCTAAACTGGACTTCAACTCATTCGTGCAAGAGGCCACTGATTGTAGGTTCCCTGCGAGATGCCATAGAAGCAACACTGGCAAAAGTCACAAGAGTGGCACTAGTCAGAGCAGCAAAGCATCAGGGAAAGGGAACCAGCTTCTGGGGATGAGGACAGACCAGATCTGGCCTGAATGCACCATGGCTGGGTGAAGGAAAGGGCACAAAAGGCCTGACCCTTGGAGGCATCACCTTCTCCTACAGTGACACATGGTTCACCATCCAGGGGAGCACAGCAGCCGCAACTTGGACAAGGTGAGGTCCCTGTGAGCAGCATCCCTTGGAAAGCTCCTGCTCTGGAATGGCTTGGCATCACTGCTGACAGGTAGCACTGATTTATAAAGCAGAAATTAATGAGCCTGCTCTGCAATTTCACCTAATTTTGTCACCCATTTCAATTTGCCATCTTTCAGCATAATGCTGGGTGGTTAATTATGTTTCCATCTTATTTCTCTGATAATACCACACCTTGTACTGCTCAAAGGGTTTCATTTTACCTTTCATTTCACCTCCTAGCACAGCTCTAAATTTAGTCAGCTTGTAATTTGGCGGTATTTTATGCATTATGCTTTTAGTATTTTGAGGTAAAATGGAATCCTTTTCTTTTATTTCACTCTCTAATAATTCTCCACCAAATCTTAATACAAAAGGCTTTTTTTTTCCTGGAGACTAATTTAATGGGGTGTAATTATAATACCCAGGGAGATGATATTGAAAGTATGTTAACTGTGACAGTTTCTTCTGACTAATCACCCCTCGGGCAGTTTCAAATCTTGTCTGTGCAAGCTCCCAATCAGTTACTGCACTCCCAATCAGTTACTACAAGACATAGCTTGGCACAAGACTTCCCCACCAAGATGGGGACTTGGGCAGGGTGGATCTGGGACCCTGGCCTGGGAGCTTGGGGTCTCCAAGCTGCTGATGCAGCTGCAGGGGCTGATCTGTCCAGGGAACAGCAGTGTGGTCACATGTAGAGAGAAGGGATCAGGGTGTCCGAGGTAGCTGGGGACCACGCAGGTGGCATTGTCCCACTGAGACAGCAAAGAGACAGGGCATCAAAGTCCTTGCCTCAGCCCAGAGACGTTCCCATCACCATCACCATCACCATCACCATCACCATCACCCTCTTCCTTGGCTAATTGCTCCTGCTAGGAGTGTTTGCCTGCTTGGCTAAAGGAACGCATTGAAAATACAGTGAGTGGAAGAAGGGCAGAGGGCCAGAAGATGTGGCAGGACTACCCTTCCCTGGCTGCTCAGGAGTCAGATACAACACCAGCAGTCCTGCAGGCTGCAGCGTTTTCCTTGCAAACACACTTACCCACCAGGAGAGGAGCAGCAATTTGCAGTATTTGTGTACTCCGATGGTGTGATAGCAGTGAGGTCAGCACTCAGCAGAGACACCACGGGGCTATTTCCTCACTAAACTGTGGACTCCAGTAAGTGAAAAATAAGCCTCAAGGGTGCCTATTATGCAGACAATAAAATGTTTTTATATCAATGTAGGTGGCAAGCTCAACACTTCTGCAGCGTGGATCCTTCACATTATGAGCCAACTACGAAAATGCTCAGCCAAGCAGGGATGCTCCCATCTACAGCCTGGCGTTTGCTACTGGAAATAACAAGATTCCCACTCTGCATTCAACAGCCTGGGTTCTCAGAGGGGACAGGACTCCAGGTGGGGACCTTACAGTCACAGTCTGGCCTTGGGTAGGGGTAGCATCTGTGGGGACATGGCAGTGCAGCAGTGGGAGCTGCCATACAAAGGTGGAGAGACAAGACACGAAAAGCTCTCAGCAAAGCATCCTGTAGAAATTAATGCACTTTTCTTTAGGATCACTGTGAGCTAATCAGCCTTTGCTGGCCACAACAGGCTTTCAGCTCTCCTCCAGAGCCACCACTGGACAAGCTGGTTGGGATTGGAATGGCCAGGGCAAAGTCCCCAGCCCCCTCACCTTGGATCCAGTCAGCATGAGAAGCACTCCCGGAGCCTCCCTTCACTGCTAAGTGAAAAGATCCTTTGCAGAGATTAAAATGAATTTATTATTTCACAGTCTGGTATTTACATCACATGTGGACAGGGTATTACATACCCCATTACAAAAACGTCCCAATAATGAGTCCCGTGGTGGGAGCCAGGGCAGGAGGCAGGTGGCAGCAAACACACCAGTGACCGCGACACTGCCATGGCCCCCACACCATCTCCAGCCCCTCCTGAGCCAGCAGGATCCCCTGCAGGGTCCCAGAGCAGTCCCAGAGCAGGGCTGGAGGTGTTGGTCCCGCAGCCCCAGGGTCCCAACCCCCTCTGACTTCAGGGGCACAGAGCTCACATTCTCCCCCACCTTGAGCTGCCGCACCACAGGAAATGGTGTGTCCTGGAGAAGGTCATGAGCTCAGGGCCAGGAGGTGGAACATTTTTCTTTATTTTGGATTAATGCAACAAAACCGGGCTTGGTCTGAGGCCCTGGCTGAGCATCTGCATGCCCCAGACACCCCAGAGCTGCAGACAGAGAGATCCCCTCGCACAACTCTGAAATTCAACTGCAAACACAAGCAGAAACTTAGTGCCTGAGACTCGCATGGTGGAAAATACTAAATTTGCAACCTGACTAATGCAATTACCGAGGAAGGAGAAACCAGCAGCATGCGCCATGGAGATATCTCTCCATCCCTGGGGGCCAAGAGGGTATCAGACACCCTCTGACTATGCTGCCACATCTGCCGCATGTGGTCATAGCAGGAAGGTGGCGGGGCAGGGAAAGCACAGTGCTCCGAGGGCAGAGCAGCCCCCAGTGACCCAGGATCAGGCTGGAGCTCACCGGCTGCTCCTAGAACCCCGCAGGCCGGGAGCCTGGAGCCACATGGGGAAGGGTTTCACACAACCATTGACTTTCCGATTCCTGACTGCAACTTGGATTCAGCATCTTGGGAGAAAGGGAAAGGCAACTCACAGCAATGGTTTCAGCTATTCCGATCAAAGCCCATTTTGCGGGCCTGCTGCCTGTCTGTCTCTGTATTGTCAACAGCTCTTACATAGATGGAGTATTTTATTTAGGAGGATTGGAAAATGAGCCCATTTCTTGGTTGGTGAACGCGTCCACAGAAAAGGAGGAAATCGTGGAGTGATGAGATTCCGGCAGCTGCACTGGGGTCCTTGCCTGCAGCCTCCAGGGAAGCTGGGGCTCAGCGGATGCTTTGATCCAGTACCTGTCACAGTCCCGCTGGCGGGTGCAGGATGGTGGCCCTGGAGCATCCCACCTCTGCAGGCACTGGGCCACATCCTGCTGCTCACGGGAGCCCCAGGACACACGCCAAGGCTGGTCAGCCGGTGCCGTGCTGCACGGAGGCTATCGAGTAACCTGCAGAGAAGAGGAAGACGTTATCCAGCTGATTCTCCATCCATGAATTATAAGCAAACAGCCTCAATAGGTGCAAATAAGATTTGCTCTTTACTTTCACTTAATGGAGTGGTCATTCCAAATGTCACCTTATGGATGGTCTGTGATTTCTACGCTCTAGCTGCAGCTCCCACTGAGGTCTGTCTGCACAGGGGACTGAGATGCAAATCCAGCCCTTTGGCACCATTCAAAGTCAGTAAAGCCACCCCAAGTTACCAAAAGTCCTTTGGAAAACACAGGGCTGTGTTTCCAAACTGCCACCTCCCTAAGTGAGGGCACGGCACCCAAAAGGAGGTTGGCCATGAAGAGGTCTGCTGCATGAGGCAGGAGAGCAGAAGCTCCAGAGTCCTACTGCCATTCCAGATGGGAATGGTCCCAGTGAGAATTCAAGACAGCAGAGCCAGAACAGAGGCTTTGGGCTAAGTTAGTAGCTGGGGGAAACCAACCAAACAACACTAAAATGGGAAAAAGACAACCAGCTCAATGTAGTGCTGCAGTTACTGGTCAGTGATGGATACTCAGGACTGAAGGAACCTTTTTGGATGTCCATAAAAACACTTCAGCATGAAAGTGCTTTCCGTGTACAAAAACAATAGCAGCAATTTAAAAAATCCCGACATTGCTTAATACAATAATTTTGTGGTGGGGGATGTGGGGCGAGGAAAACGAAAGCATAAGGAATAATTACACTCAACAGTATGAACAATGATTACAAAATTATGCAACTGATTAACCATGACATATATGTAATTACTAATGAGTTTGATAAAATTTTAATTACACCTTGTTCTTTGGGGCATTCAGCAAGCCATGAAAATAATAATCATGTAGTGCCCTGTCACAAATGTTTGCCTCAGATGGGGAATGGGGACAGATTAAGGGCTGTGCCACTGGGCTGGGAAGGGTAACCTGCTGCCCTGGAGCAGCGGGTGGTGGTGGGGAGCAACCTGGACACCCTGGGATGTTACAGAGACACACCTAGTATGTCTGCTCAGGGGCTGAGCCATCCAACACCAAGCCTCCCAGCAAGAATTATCAATCAAAAAAGTTGTTGGATCCCCTCAGGGTTGTAGTATGCCCGCCAGCCCCTCCAGCACCAGTGACAAGGGCACAGCCCAGACCCTCTGCTCTGCTTTGGAGAGTCCTTATCAAACAGTGTGTGTCCTGAAGGAGCTGGAGCTCCCTCCTTCCCCACGGAACTGTTTTGGGATGCTCTCCTGGGTTTTGCTTGCCCCAGGCTGGGGAAGGCACAGCTGGGTTCCCCCTGACACCTGCCAGGGACGTACCTTGGTCGTCTTCACTTTGTTGCCACTGCTGCAGCTCCATCCCGAGAGGTCAGGCAGCACTTTGCATTCCTCCCCATCAAGACATGGCTCCATCTGGCACCACCACTTCTGCAGCACGATGGAGGCTGGGGGAGAGGACGGGATCAGCGGCCAGGCTGCAGCGCAGGTTATGGAGGACCAGCTCTGCCCACCCTTGGGTGACATCAGGAGATAGAGCTCCTCTCTCCAGCATAGCCCACACTGAGGAGCCCTGGACAAGGAGCTGCTCATCACCTGCCTGGCCTCACCTGACCCAGCTGCTCCACCTGCCTCCAGAACACCAGGTTTTCTCTCGCTACCCCAGGTAAAAAGCCCAGTGTCCTCACTCCCTGTGAGAGCAGGGAGAGCAGTGCTGTTCAATAACCTGTTCCAGGCTCCACTTACAGAGCAAAGGGATTGTCTCCTACCACTCTGCTCTGTTAGGGTCTTGTGATTCACACCTCCAGTTTGGATAACCAGAGCAGGCTCTCCTGTATTTGGAAAAATGTGACCTGAGCTATTGGGAACAAGAAGAGCCTTCCCTGACAACTCATTCTGGCATTTCTTTGTCAGAATTTCTTGCACAGAACTCCAGTCACAGGGCACTGGCTGTCAAGCAAATCAATACCACGCTGGCAGGGGCTGCTGGTGCTCCCGATGGCTCTTTGGTCATGGCACGTGATGGCATTCGATAAAACATACACAGTTTGAGTTTTGCTTGGTGCTCCTTGCAGGTGAAGGTGCTGCATGGCTGGAATCATATCCCTGCTTCCAGTTGTGGCAGCGCAGTGAGAAGATGTGCAGGGATCAGTGCTGTGGACCTGACCCCAGCACAACGATGCTGAAACCCCAGTAACTCCCCCAGAGTACATAGCCCAGGGCTGCACAGAGTGGGCTAACACAGCCACACCAGCTGTCTGAGTGTCCAATAAGAGAGTATCCCCAAAATGTATTCCCCACTGCTCTGCTGCAGGATCCCTGGGCAGGTCTCCTCTGTTAATGCCAGGGGCATGGAAACCCCACACCGGCTAAAACCAGGTGTGAAGATGAGGTCAGGGATTGAAAAGGATGGGGTTGCACCACAGGGAACTCACCGTCCACACAGGAGGGAGCCGCCCGCGTTGTCCCTGCCACCTGCCCTGGGAAGCAGGAGCATTTCACTGTCTGGGAGCGCTCCTCAATCTTGTTCTTGTTGCAGCACCGGTGAGCTGCAATGACTTCGCATGTGCCGGGCTCTGCGTGCACTGCAGGAGGAGAAACAGCTACTGTCAGACCTCAGAGACCCAGGGCATCTGCTGCCCAGTGCCTTGAGAAGAGATCCTAGACCACCTCCTGCCCACTGCCCTGGGCAACAATGTTGGTGTGAGCTGTGACCAAGGCACCAGGAGAGCCTGGCATGTGCAGCGCTGTCCTGGCCTCTGGAATCACCCCCAGGGCTGCTGGTGACATACAGGTGTCTGGGCACAGCATCTGCCCAGCCCACCTGTAAGGAAAAGCTGGGGTCCTGCTCCACACCTCTTGCATCTGAGCTCTCGCTCCTAACAGCCCTCACACTCATCCTACCCTCCAAAATTCATCGCCTCTTGCCACGGCCAAGCCAAGAGCTTTACTGAAACTAATGAGCACATTCCGTTATTGCAGCTGATAATGAGATGCATTTTGTTACAAGAGCGGATGGTGCATTGTGCTGCTTTTGACTTCAAGTAGAGCACCAGCACCTCTGACCCCAGCTACAATCACTGCCTTCATCTCACCACCACCCACCACCCTTTGCCTGGAGGAGGATCAGGATGGCATTTCCACTCTGCAGTGGCAGAGAAATGTCACAGTGTTCATCAGCAATCCAGGCTGCTCTGCTGCTCCCCCTCCCAGTGTCATTAAAATATTAAGGAAAATAGAAAACTACTGTGTTGGCTGATCACCTCTGGGATCAGAGTTTAGAGCTGGTCAGCATCTCAAATCAATGCCTTGGCTGGGTAATGGCCCACACAAGCACAATACAAATCAGCCAAAAAGGGCTGAGAGACTTCATTCCCATGACCCCAGAGATCCCTGCAGGTCCTGCTTAATGAGCACTGGAGGAGCAGTGCAGAGCCATGCATGGGCATACCCTGGGTCCCTTGGGTCACCAGGAACAGGCTTTCATTCCCTAGCAAATGAGAGCCAGGCTGGGGACAGGACAGGGAAGCTGCATTCCTGCAGTGTGACATCCTGAAATGTGTGCAGGTAAGCAGACATCAGGGCATTCCTGGCTGCTCCATACCCTGGGCTCAGGACACCTTCCACATTCCGGAGCGCAGGCACGAGCCCCCAGGAGCTGCCACCAGAGGAAAGACTTGGAAGGAGGTGCAAGCAGGACATGCAGGACTGTGGGGAATGATGTGTCCTGATGCTGCTGCTGCGGGTGCAGGTACCTGTGAGAATGAGCCCACACTCAGCCCTCTCTCAGCACATGAGGCTTGGCGGCTGCTCCGACCCACCCTGCATTTACCAGCCTCATCCTGCCAACCCAGCCACAGCTCCCAGCTCTGCCTCACCCCTGGTCACTGCTGGAGGGTCCTGCTGGGGATCCCATCCACCCCCAGTGACACAAAGTCAGGGGGACCGGGGCAGCTGACCTGTGTCACTACGAGTGCCCCTGCAGACCTTGTCAGGTCCCCACACTCACCAACAAACATTGCCCAGCTTTTGGAAAGCAGCCACTTCGCCCCTCCGAGGAAAGCTGAGGGAAATGGGATCTCCGCCAGCGCTGGGGGAAATCCCTTTGTCTTGCAGACATTTTTTCACACCCCTGCTGGGAAATGCTGGTCGACCTGTAAACTCCTGGCTTGGGGCAGATGGGCATGGCTGTACCGGCTTCCCGTCAAGGGACTCCCTGCCCTTCTGTTCCCACCGTGTCTGAGCACCAGACGCGAGACAAAGAGCAGGATGTGAGAGCTGCTCC
Source organism: Machaerirhynchus nigripectus (assembly GCA_013397975.1). Taxonomy (NCBI): domain Eukaryota; kingdom Metazoa; phylum Chordata; class Aves; order Passeriformes; family Dicruridae; genus Machaerirhynchus; species Machaerirhynchus nigripectus. The sequence continues at coordinate 55,092 of VZRQ01006896.1, forward strand.
AGGACACACCTCTGTGCCCTGCACCCACTGCACACGGGCAGGACGGGTTGTGCAATCACCACGTCTTTAATTTACTGTATTTATTGCTATTTCATGGTCATTTTCTTTTAATGAACCCTTACTTTCATTTCTGCCCATGATAATTTCACAATTATTATATGGAATATTTTGTAATAGCATCTCTGGCCATAAATTTTATCTTCCCTTTGAAATGCCATAGTAATTCAGCTTTAATAATGAATTCCATTCTTTTTGTATGCAGAAATGGTAGACTTCGATTAAAGTGAGAAGGAAAGCAACTCTTTGCAGAACAAACATGACTGTTTTGCCCTTTCTTTATGCTTCATGGGATTTTTCAAATAATCTGAGGAAGAAGTAGAGAGATCCTTGGCTTTGGCTGTCTATGAGCCCACACTCCTATCACACTGTGATCCAGGACCACAAGGAGTTACTCTTCCACCCTGTGCACCTCACCGGGGGATTTTACACCCTCAAGCCTCAGTGTTCACACACAATTATGGTTTTGACTCATTTTCAGAAAAGCTTCATTGCGACCCCTCCGCTCCCTTGCATTCCTGCTCTCCGGCTGCTCATTTTCAGCTGATTTTAAAAGGTTCAGCCGAGGGAGAGTCAGGCAGAACTGAGAAATTGGTCATTACAGCCATGCAATAGGAGTTTGCTAACATGTCAAAGCCCTTTTAATTTGCTCAGAAAGGTGCAGCTCAGAGATAAATTTGCCTCCCTCTGCCTTACTGCAGCTGGCTGAGTGTGGGGCACTGCAGTGCTGGACCTGCAGCCCCAAAGTCTCTGCCCAGGAAGAGCTGCCTGTGTGGGGCAGGTACCCCATTGCTCTGGCACAACCACACAGCCCCTGACACAACCCCACAGCCTCTGGCACAACCCCACAGGCCCCTCGGGACACACACACAGCCTCACAGCAAGGGCCCTACTGATGGCAGAGCTGAAGGAGCAGCATACAGCCCCAGGACACATCCTGCTCTCAGGCCACAAAATACTTCCATTCACCTAAAGGTCTTAGAATTGTAGAATCAGAGACTGATTTGGGTTGGAAAGAACCTTAAAAACCACCTTATTGCATGCCCTGCCATGGGCAGGGACACCTTCCACTAGACCAGGTTACTCCAAGCCCTGTCCAGCCTGGCCTTGAACACGTCCAGGGATGCATGCCAGGGCCTCGCCACCCTCACAGGGAAGAATTTCTTCTGAATATCTAATCAAAACCTGTCTCCTTCCAGTTTAAAATCATTCCCCATTGCACTGTTTTCTGACCATCTGGCACCCTGCCCTAGGACACAATGACACTGGAAATTTGCCCCCTCCAGGTGCCAGCCCCAGCCCTGGCAGCAGGACACAGTGCATCCCCTTCCCAGGCCATGGCATTTGAGCAGAGGTGACATGCCCATGAGGAGCCGGGTAGGAGCCATCCCAGCTGGCATTAAGCACCTCAGCTCCTGAACACCAGATTCTCTGTTTTTCCTGCCCCTGGCCTGCAGGCAACACGAACCATGCCAGACCCCAGCATTCAAGTGAGCACAGGAGTTTGGGGGGTTGTAACTGAGTGCAAAGAAATCCCTCTGCCTCAGACCTGGTGATTTCCAGGATGTCAGCAGGAGACACTGCTGTTTCCTCACTGCAGAGCAGATGAGCATCCCCAGGCCAAGGGATGTCAGCAGGAGGGCAGTGCCCAGAGGCTCCCTGCCACACTGGGCTTTCATGTCCCATGCCTGGGAAGTGCTAGCAGAGAGACTGAGCCCACATGCAGTGTGAGCAGTGGGCTCCAGAGCTCCCTGCAGCTGCTTCTCCTTTTGCTGAACAGCATGAAACTTGGAACAAAATGCAGATCAGATGGATGGTGTGTTTAACACCGACAGCAGGAAACCTCCCAAGAGCCTGGGATAAGCTCCAGAGTTTCTGGAATGCTTCTCCCTCCCGTTTAACTGGTATTTCCCCACTGGAACCCTTTTCAAAAAGACACAGCTTATCTTGTGGAACCATAAAAGAATTGTAAGAGCACAAGGCTTTTGAAGCCTGCATGCAAAAATAAAATAAAAATGCTGTCCTACTCTGGTTGACCTTTAAATGAGTGGCAGAACATGGGGTTTTTATGGCATAACCTGAAATGACACATTTTGAGTGTCTTAGGGAGCGTGGGCACAACTCCACATGTTCAGTGTAAAATACTGCTTGCTGGTGGAGAGCTACAAAATGAAGAGAAGTTGGATGCATGTAAGTGCCAAGCAATGCCCAGAGAACCTCATTTCCCAAAAGAAAAAATCCCAGCTGACTAAACGCCTCTTACTTCTGCTTCAGGTTGAGTGATGAACACAAATAAAGGCAAAGACAGCCCTTTGATTATCAGCATTAGAAGGTGCTGGGGCCACCTTTGTGGGAGTTGGATCCAGACATTCCAGCCTTGTTCACCATGAAGACTTTACCATCTTACACAGGGGATTAAACTGCTGGTGAAGCGTTCTTCACCGGGGAGTTTCCAAATGACTCTGCTTGACTCGTGTGGCTCTTTAAATCCAACCACATTCTGCAGGAAGCACCACTTTGCTTGGACAGAGCAGCATCTCCACGTGCTGGGTGGGCACAAGGCATCTCAGGCACATGGTATGATTTGTGTCCAGGGCCAGGAGTTGGACCTCATGACCCTTGTGGATCTCTTCCAACTCAAGATATTCTATAATTCTATTATCAGACCTGATTACCACAGTCAGATGTGTCTCTGGACGGCAAACAGAGGGTCTGCATGTGGGCTCTCTCTTCAAGAAATTTGTAAGCTTGATGTCACAGTTAAAGACCTTCCTCTGCTATTGATCATTTTTAGGTGGTTTTACCTGTGAATAAACACAATTCTTTATTGGGATAAAAGCTCTGGATGTATCTGTCCCTCAGCACCTCTGACCCTGGGGGTCTCAGGCATCAATGACACAGCTATCCCTGTTCAACTCCACACAGAAACATAACTGCAGCTTCCTTGGACACAAATGTCACTGCCACTGAGAATGCAGCATTATGAAAGTGTGTTTCAAACATAACCTTCACTGAAAACTGTCGCAAATGCAGCAACAATAGGGCAGACAACAGGAGAATACAGCCCATGAACTCACCAAGTAGACCAAGAATTCTTGTTTTGAGACCATGGAAACCCAGCCCAAGAGATGAGGCAGTCACAGGAAGTTTTTACAATGTCAGGAAAGCAGGATGGGCAGAGAGAAATTGTGTTCATACAGACACAGAGTGGGGCCAAACTTTTAAGTGTTTGCTCCTGGTCTGCCCTCTTTTCTGTGGATCAGAATTTTCCTGAATAAAAAGCACACAATTTGGTCTGCTGTGGATAAGTCTGTGAGAGCAAAAAATCCCCAACTCTGTGCCTGCTGGCACGTGAATCCATGAGCTTGGCTGCTCATGGATGAGTGAGATTTATACATAATTCACACCCACCACACTTGGGCATCTGCACTTCAAACCTCGGTGAGTCACTGCTTTATTAATCCCAGGTCTGACTCTTCCCCAAAGAAGCAGCTCCCTACAAATCGATCCCATGGAGGAGCAGGGCTCTCTGGCTCTGGGACTGGGAAGGCAGAGTGAGCACCTAAGGTGTGAGCAGTGCCCATATCCCTGGTAGACCTGAGTCAGTGCCAAAAAGTCATCGCAGAAGAAAAATGCAGAGTTTTCTTCTGATTAGAATCACAGAATGGTTTGGGTTGGAAAGAAGCTCAAAGCTCATCTTGTTCCACTCCCTGCCATTAGCAGAGCCACCTCTCACTAGAGCAGGGTGCTCAGAGCTCTGTCCAACCTGGCCTTGAACACTTACAAGGATGGGGTATCCAGGGTTAGGACAAGGGAAAGGCAGGTAGCTGCTGACTGATTGGGTGAGGGAGTCACTCTGGAAGATGTGTTTTGGTTTTAAGCAATGTGGGTGGGGATTACAGGATTAGAACTGCTTTAACTGTCAGGCAAAAATGACAGAAATAGGACAGGGTTAGGTGTGGGGTTAATCAAGAGCATGAATGGTTTCAAATTAACTCTTAAATGCCCTTTCCAAGCAGAGGCCCAAGAAGCAGACAGCAGCTGCCCCAGGATCGAAGTGTTCACCTGTGCTGCCTGGCTCTGCCAATAACTTCAGTAACACCAGTACCACCAGTACCACCAGCATCCACCTCCCCACGTCCTCCCACCGTGCTCCAAGGAGCCCCCAGCCCTGGACCACTGGGTCCCCCCACTGGCCCGTCAGGCTCGGTGCCAGGCAGGATGGGCACAAAGGGCTGAGCACAACTTCTCAGATGCTTCTCTTCTCTGGATACAAACTTCAACCATGGGTTCACATAACCCCTCCAAAAAACCACATTCATGTCACAAAGTAGCATTCCAACAGTCACAGAGGGAATCTCAAATTCACAGCTGCGAATAACAAATGAACATCTCAGAGCCACGGTGATGTTTTCCAGCAAGACTTTCCATTCTACATCACTTTACACTTATTCCATCTTCCTAGATGATCTTTGCAACCAGGGGGATGAAAAATTTTATTTCTAGTGAAAGCCTGAAGAGGAGTGTCCACCACATAACAAGTGGGGTTTGTGATACTCATAGCAACTCAGATGAAAAGATTTACAAGCACTGCTCACAGAGCAAGAATTACCGTAATAAAAGATTCACACAGATGTATCAGATGTATAAATGGATCATTTTACGTGTCTCAGATTTTGCTACAGACATGAAGAAATCCCCTCTTTAACTCCTCACACCATGCAGACTCACCAAGTCAGTGGTTTTAAATGCCCCATAATGAGTACTCACAACTTCCAACTCCAAGGAGCAGCTTTACAGCCCTATGGCTGCATGCTCCTACCCATCTTGAAGGAGCAGTCCCGGGAGTTTCCTGCACACATGGACGCCAAATGCCAATCCAACAGCTGTCACAGTGGCACTATGCTGGTGCCCCTTGGTGTCTGTTTGCTGGTTGCTGCCCCACACCTTTGGCACACTTATCCTTGCTGCCCAGACCCCACAACCAGGAATGGACACTGAGCTCCTTGAGGCTGTCAGCATTTGGTCCCCAGAGAGATGCCCGCCTGCTCCTGGTGTGAACCACAGCCTGAAACTCCTCCTCCCACCAAGAAGTGTGAGACAGAATTTCACCAAGCATCTCATCCCCATGTAACCCCCACCTCAGGCATCCCATGAAGACTCCAGAGTACCACCAGTATTATGGGGACCCAGATGATTGCACAAGCATGTGACACATGCAGCAAGGATGTCACTCCCCTACCTGAATGGCTTTTGTGATGATGCGTGGAGGCCAGTGTCAGTCGTCCCCACAGCGTGGTAAGGCAGAGACTGAGCACGAAAACCCATTTGCTCAGGCTCTGTATATCTCTCTCACTCATTCTACAAAAAAGAAGAAGAGATATGTGGAGGAAGAGGGACTGAGGAGGGCTGGGAGGTGCAGATCCACTCACCAATGCTCCTGCACATAGTGATAGGACTCCTGAATGTTGTGAGGACTGGGGTGTCCTGGCTGTGGGGACATGGCCCTGGGAGATGAATGTATTCACCCACCACCCTCAGTTGGCCTCGGACTTCATCAGTGGCATAGGCCATTGCAGCGGACCAGAAAGCAATCCTACCAGCTATACAGGTGAGGGATAGTTACCTTTTACTGGGGATTCACACTCACATCTGTGCATCTGCCAACCTCAGGTGGATCAGGTCTTTGCAAAGAGCAGACATCAGCGCATCTGAAAGGAGGAAGGACATGGGCAATGATATCTGCTATCAGTGTGAGCCACTGTGTCCCTGGGAGTGGCTGGGGACACCTGAGAATTTCACCAGCCCCACTTCAAGACACACACTTTTGGGTGCATGAGCATGTGGCTATCACACCACTGAAACTTCTCCAGGAGCTCAGCCCATAACCCTGCTCACCCTTTGAACAGCAGGACCTGCAGAGCTGCTCCTGATTTTTACTGCTGAGAGCACCAAATCAGGTCCTTTATAGTAGGTTATTAAAGCAGATGACAAACACTAAATGCAGGCCCAGCGTGTGTGGGAAGAGCCAGAGTAGATCAGCAGCGAGTCATTTCAGGTTCCACCTTTTCTGTGCGTGGTTACGCGCTGTCATTGTCCTTGTGTCACTGAGGTCCCTTGCAGTGATGCCCAAGGTCTGGCATTTGCAAACCACTTGCTGGCAAACAGAAGGATGGGCTGATCCCACTGGATGTCCTGGGGCCATCACCCCATAGGAATCTGAGGAACAGGGCAGCTGATTGCCAGTCGGATACACAGAGCCCATGGCCGTGCCAGGAGCTGCAGTCCGCTCTCCCAGCATGTCACCTTCTTCTGGGGCTGTTCCTCCTTTCAGCACAGAAGCCAAGTTCATGCAACCACACACTCAAAACTGCATCCACTACCTCTGGACACACCAGTAACCTCTCTTGGCACCTCTACAAATACCAAGGCACCACACTGGCACCACTCCCACTCCATGCAGGACATGCTGGGAAGAAGCCAAGTTTTACATCTAGAGCCCCTAGGGAAAAATGTAAATCCCAAAAGGCTTGGTATTTTACTGCTGAGTGCTTTAAGTATGTTCTCTTCACTATTTACAGCCACAGCCCTGCAGATGGGAACAGCTCTGGTGCTCTGCAGGCAGAGGCACCAACAGCGATGTCACTGCTTGGCACCTGCCAAGTGATGTGGCGACCTCCCAGCCTCCACTATCACCTGCTGGGGTCCAACCAGGTCCAGCAAAAGACCATGTCCCCCATAAAATTTTAGTGCTGGATCATAACTTACTAACAAGACGCCACAGAGACAAGTGGTGATGACACCGAGCTTGGGGAGCGCTGCCAGGACCAGCAGCAGGTGCCAGGGGTACCCCTGCCCTGTGCCAACCTTGCACCCACAGTCCCCTCCATGGGCAGCACAGAGTTCCAGCAGTGCACTGGACAAGCCCACCAAATCTTCAATTTTCAACCATGTTAAAAATTTCTATCTTCTCTGGACCACGAGACAGTGAAACAGACTCCTCTAATGAAGAGCCAGGACACAAAACACTGACATTTTTAATCAAAACAAAGTGACTTGAAGTGGTACATGGACATTTCTTTTTTTGAACCATTTAAAAATTAATTGTCCTGTGTTAAACTGACATTTCAAAATGAAAAATGCTTCATTCCAAAGTGGTGATTTAAAGTGATATTTTGCACTTTGACTCTCCCATCTGGAAAACAAAAATCAGAAAATATCATCAAAAGTGTTGACATTTGCCCAGGAAAAAAACCAAAGGTATCCTGACAAAACCACATATTTTATGCTAAAAAAGAACTTGGAGGTAAGGAAACGCTCCTAATTAATGCTGTGGGATGATCAGCTTGGCCAGGAGCAGACTGAAGAGTGGCTGGGAGCATCCCACTCACTGTCCTGACTCCATCCTTGACCACTGGGTGATGAGGGGCTGATCCTATTTCAGCCCCTCCATTGCCAGAAAGAACCCAGTATGGCTCAACATGCAAGAAAACTGCTGCTCCTCAAGGTGATGTGACAGGACTGTGAGACTCCCTCCTGTAAACCCATATTTAGGGGATCTCTGGTGATGCTCTGCATGAGGCTTCTCAGAGGGGGATCATGCAACAGCTGGTACTGTTGGAGTCCCTTTGGAGACGTGACAGCCCACTGTGTAAATACTGATGTCAGCTTGAAGCATGCACTGTTTGCTCAACAACAAAGTAAACAGCTCTCTCAGAGCTGCTCAGTCCTTCACCTGAATCCAGAGGTAGTGCATGCCACAGCACTGCATCCAGCCAGGAGTGGGGCAAGTGCCTCCACACCTGTGGTCACCCCCACCCAACCACACTGCGCTGCGGAGGAGCTGTGTCCCAGCTGGACAAGCACGCAGCTGTCTTGCCCCATGATGGGGCACATCTGGCAACCCAGATGTGAGGACAGCAGACACAATGCTATTGCAGTTCTTGCAACAGTGAGTCCCCAATGCCAACGAAGCTCCCATGTGCCTTCCAGCAGAGCAGCCAGGTCCCCATCAGAAGACCTTGGTTTCCTGGCTGCTGCTCCGGCTCCGGCTCCTGCTTCATGCAGAGAACACAGCCCAGCTCCCAGATACCAGGCCCGAGCCCCACAGCACACACCAGTGTTCCTCTGGAGGAGCCCATCCCCAGCTCCTGCTCATGGGAACCTCCAGGCCATGTGAGGTTTCCAGGAGACATCCCTAAACCTCTCAGCTGGACCAAAAACCAAGCACTCCACTGGCCACTCCATCCCACAGCGGACAGCAACACGGTCCCAGTGCAAAGTATATTTAGCTCAGAAAGGCTGAGCTGTTTGCTATAGCCAGGGAAGCATAAATAAATCACAGTGTTATCAATAATGCAACCCATACTGTCCATGCCACACTCCAAAGGGAAGCCACTGAGCTGAGCAGAAGGAACCACACTGGCAGCTGGGAGAGCACATGTGGTTCAGAGGAGCACGAGGACAAGGTGCATCCCAATGCTCCGTGCTGGCAGAGGCACACAGAGCTCCCACTCATGCCCGAACTCCCATTAGAAAACACAGCTCCACAAAAATTGCTGTTTTGACAGTTATCAACCTCCAGTGTCGTAAGATTACAACTACAAATGTTTGGTCTGACTTGAGATTTTTCAGCCTGGAATGTCAGTGTGAAATAAAGAGTGGTGTTCTGGCACATCAAAACACTTACTTTTGATTGAACATCTCGGTATTCTCCATTCTGTTATGTACCGTTTGGAATTTTGTGGAATTTTTCATTAACATTTTTTAGCTGTTTTCACCTTTCAGGTCTGAACTGGGACCTGAAGTAACTGTCAAGTTCCCCAGTCTCTCAGACTGTCAATCTGAGTTGCAACCGGTGTGTCAAGAGATGAGGGTTCCTCTGTGTGGGCCCATGTAGGCACATGTGGGCACGGGCCATCATCCACAACATCTCACCTGTTCAGGCTCTTTGCTGGGGTGTGGCTGTCCCAGTATAGATGAGCTCTTCCAGGTAAAGGCCACCCACACACTGAACAGCCCGCCAGGCCTCTCCCTGCAGCAAACGCGATGGCTGATGAGCAGGAGGAGGAGACTCCTGCTTCCCTGCCTTGGCACCACAGCATGGACAAACTCATGACTCCAGAATGGGCCTGGTACAGCTCACGCTCTCTTCAGGGCACTGAGCCTCTACTCGTGGTGATGGGGCCATCTGACCCATGCTCATCCTGTGCCCCTCGAGCCACCCCATGAGGAAGCTGGCCCTCAGTGCCACTGCCCTACTCCAGCCTGGTGTTGACCAGAGGCAAACCCATGCCAGCTGGAGCTACAGCAGAGAGGGAGGAAGCAGAGGAAGATGAAAGCCCCCATCCCATCCCATCCCATCCTGTCCTGCTCAAGGCTTTGGCCGCAGGCACAGCTTGTGCTGAAGGCAGCAGCGGTTGGGATCCATGGCCTCTTCTAGGGTAAAGGCGCATCCTTGGCTGCAGAATCTGGGATCTCTCCAGTAGTGTTTTGCCTCCCAGAAAGGCGAGTAGCTTCGCAGTGCTGGCAAAACAGCACCCGTGGCAAGCCCACCCCCGGAGCCGATGGTCGGACAGGGCCCCTCCGTGTCCGAATCCCCGTGCACGGCGCAGCCCCC
>VZRQ01006896.1:70866-81122 GCA_013397975.1 Machaerirhynchus nigripectus
CTGACTCCCGAAGAGCTGCGCCGCGCCGACGACCACACGGGGCGGGCGGTGCAGAGCCCCCGCGACGGCCGCCGCCGCCTGCCCTGGAGCACGGGATACGCAGAGTGAGCGGGGCCGGGAGCGGGGCGGCGGTTGCAGCCTGGGCAGGGCAGGATGGCACCGCTCGGCACTGAAGCGGGGACCTTGGGGACGAAAGTGGGTCGCGGCGGGCGGTGAGCTGCGTCTGTCCCTTTTCCAGCAGCAGCAGCGAGGAGCGGGCGCTGTGGATGCTCGTGATGGGAGAGCATCAGCGAGGGGCTGTGCTCTCGCCGATCCCGGAGGGGTTTAGGCTCTTCTGTCCGTTTTGTTTTCTGCTCCTTTCTGCACAACACCCTCTGTCAGCGATGGGGTACCGAGGGCGAAGGAGCTGCGGTGGCTCTGTCAGGAGTCGGGGAGAGCAGGGAGCTGGGGCTTTCTTGGGAGTGGGACTGCTTGAGACTTCCCCTTCAAGGACCTGATTGTCTTCTTTCACTAGCTGCGATTTTCACCCCTAACTGAAAGCGGACGGGAAGGTCAGACTTTGAAGGTTTTTGCTGCTCAGTGCTGTCAGCCCACTCCCACATCCCTTCCTCGAGCTGATCTTCCCGATATCCTAGAGAGCTTTATGAGACGTTGGTTTGCCCCTGGAGATAGTGGGATAGGAGTACCCAGAGCGAAAAAAGTCCCCTTTTTGGTGTCCCAAGAGTTCTTTCTGCAAACCACTTGGAAAGTCTGTGCCCAAAGAAAAATCACCCTGTTGTGTTTACAGCTTCTTCCTGTGAGCAGGTTCTGCAATTTAGACCTGAAATCTGCTGTGTCAGCATAGGCTAGGAAAAGTCAGTGTGAATCTTCTTGCAAAAGTTCTGCTGCTTTCATCATCATCACCTTCTCCCCTCCTTCCCTGAGCCCCCTGCTCCCCCCAAGAGGTGATGGGACATGGGTAGGCTGTGATTCTGTCTGTTTGTCCCAGGGGTGTATATGTGAGGCTGGTGCAGGTTTTTGGGCAATTATTCTGCTTGGGGCAGTGCTGGGGACCTTCAGCAAACCCAGTTTATTTCTGGTCACCTCCCCTGGTTGGTGTGTGGACAACTGCTCCCCCCTGGACCCAGCTGTGGGTGGGACCCAATGCTGCTCCTGGCCCCAGATCAACCCACACAACTGGTCTGGGACACCTGGGACAGGACAGGAGCACCTGTGCAGGGCATCCCTGCGGACATGGGGGCATGAGTGGAGGGTTGGGGGTGGGAGGAAGAGGTGCTGCGGGGTGGCGTTTGCTGGAATATAATGTGAAAGAAAGGGCCTTTACACCTTTTTTCTTCCTGGCAGGGTGATAAATGCAGGGAAGAGCCAGCATAATGAGGACCAGGCATGCTGTGAGGTGGTGTTTGTGGAGCGGAGGCCCAGTCCAAGGGGCTGGCTGTCATCCAGGGAAGGCAGCGGGGAGCTGGATGGGGTGAGAGCCGTGGTGTTCACAAGCAGGGACACGACAGGGAAGATGCCCAGTAGCAAGGCATGAGATGGGACACGTGGCGATATGTGCACACTGGGGATTCCCTTGGTTCATGGCCCTTCTCTCTGCCTGCTCCTACCATCCTCCATCCCCATGGGACTACACCAGGGCTGGCTGGCCCAGGGAGACCACTGGCCCATGTGCCCTGGTGGCCTGCAGAGGTGGCTGCTGTGCTGGCACAGTGGTGCCTCCCCTTCAGAGGCTGCCGGAGGCACGAGGTGTCTGACGCAGGGCTGGGCTCCAGCCAGGGATCAGCTGTGTCCAGACACCCTTGGTCAGCTGCCCACATTGCTCCTGCCTGCACTGGGACCTGTGAGACTCGTGTCACTGTCCTCAGCTGGTGGCCCCAGCTGCTCTGAATTCCCCATCCCATCTGCTTCCTTGCAGGCTCATTTAAACTTCCCTCTTCTCCCCGCAGGGCAAGAAAGGTTTTTATTTCCACTACTGGGCCTTGTTTGATGGCCATGCAGGCAGCGGTGCTGCTGTTATGGCATCTGAGAGGCTCCACCTGCACATCTGTGAGCAGCTCCGGGACCTTGTGGAGATCCTGCAGGACCCCTCCCCACCTCCCATCTGCCTCCCGCATGACGCAAAGACCGGTTCTGCAGATCCAAACCAGATGTCCTATGCAGAAGACCATGGCGAGGTCCCAAACGATGCTGTGCCACGGTTTCACCTGGAGAAAGCAGTGTCCCACGAGAGCCTGGTGATTGGCGCCATTGAGAACGCCTTTAAGCACATGGTGAGGATCCTCTGCCTATGGCATCATTTAGGGCATCCCCTGGGAGCGCCTCTTTGCTGTCTGTGTCTGCATCAGCTTGTCCCCACTGGCAAAAGGCAGCTCTGCAGCAAGGAGGGGACTGCAGGGAGGGCTCCAAGCACGATGGTCTCAGAGAGGGCTCTGTGATGCCCTTTTGAGGTGTGTGATGCATTTTGAGGTGTGTGATGCATTTTGAGCTTTCAGAACACAGGCTTTGGGCTCCAGGCCTGTGTGGGTGCAGAGGGCTTCATTACACTTTGTTCCAGGATGCCCACCTACTCCCCTCCTGTCTTGCTCTTTCCTGCCTGTCCCATTGCCCCAGTGAAGCCACATCCCTGGCTGCCCCACAAGACCCTTGGCCCCCCAAGCCCTATAGCCGCTCTGTGGCTGTGTTGGGAAAGGTACCCTGGCTGGTCACTGCTTCCCACCTGGAGCTGAGGTGCTGCTGGAGCAGCCAGGTGCTCTTTGGGGCTGCCCACCTACCCTGCCTGCAGCCTCTCTCTGTCTCCCTAGGATGACCAGATCGAGCGGGAGCGGGCATCCCAGCACTTGGCCGGGGGCTGCTGCGCCCTGGCTGCCATCTACCTCATGGGCAAGTTCTACGTGGCCAACGCTGGTGACAGCAGGTACAGCCTCACAGGGCAGCCCTCACATTTTGCTCAGTGGCTGGGGCCACCCCAGTAGAGTGGGGTGGTGCTGGAGGCATGGCTGGTGAGGAACACCCAGCTCCATCCCTGTCTAGGCAGAACTGGGCAGAGTCATCCCCTGCCGGCCCCATGCCCCGAGGGCAGTGTACCCTGCTATGATCTCTGTGTTTGCCTGGTGCACAGATAGGGCTGCAGAATTGCCTCCCAAAATCTGGGACATGCTCCCTTCCTTTCTTACAACATCCTCTCTGCTATCCAGATGGTTCTGGATCACACCCCAGCCCCTGCTGCTGGCACTGGCCTGGGCTGCAGGTTGGGGAGTGAAAACTGCTCAGCAAAGCTTTCAAAAATGTGCAAGAAGTTATTTTAGGGTACACTTAATACTAGCAACCTGTTTCAGGAGAAGGACACAAATATATGTGCAGTGGGAGCTTGGAGCCCAAGAATTTTATTTGCCATATGTATTTCCAGAGGTGGGCTACTGTAACTGCACCTGTGTGTGCCCACACCCGCAAGCAATGGCAGAAGGGCACGTCCACCTTACACCAAAGGTGACCCTGCAGGTGAAGCTGGTTTGAGCTGCCCTGTATTTATCATTGGCTCAAAGAATGGCTTGGGTAGGAAAGGACCTTAAAGCTCATCTTGTTCCACCCCCTGACATTTGCAGGGACACCTTCCACTAGACCAGGTTGTTCCAAGCCCTGTCTGACCTGGTCTTGAACATTTCCAAGAATGGGGCAGCTACAGTTGCTCTGGGTATTTACTGCAGGTTACCTTGTCCTCAGCAATGTTAGACCAGCAAATACAGGCTCTGGTCAATCTTCTGAGGCTGGATGTGCTTCCAGCTCTGGAAGAGAAGAAGGAGATCTCTCATGCCTCTGCTTTTGGGTGCAGGCCCCCCTCCATGGCAGCAGCGGCCAGGCACTGGCCATGCAGGACGTCAGCGTGCACAGGGTCCTGAGGTTGTCACTGTGCCTCAGGGTAACAGTCTATGTTGCCTCCTCGGGCATCAGACACTGCCAGAGCTGAACTCAGCCTGGCTTTATATCATTGGAGGAGACTCACAGCCGCCAGTGTTGGAGATCCTTGGGCCTACCATGACATCCAGAAACTACTCATTATCAGACTTTTATGTTTTTTTGAGACATTAAACGGTAAGAGCAGCCCCAGCAGCAAGTGACAATGCTGGTGTGGGATGGGCACGAGCACCCGTGTCCTGCTGCAGGTGATTTCTGCCCCTGCTGTGTGCAGATCCCCTCTAAAGGAGGGTGCCCCACCTTTGTGCTGCTCCCTTTCTAACCATATCCTGTCCTTTGATTTGGTTTGCTTCATCCCCCTCTGCCCCATGCTTCTCTCCCATTTTCCCTTCCTCCCTGCCCCTCTCCTGCACAGGAGGGAGGGATGCCATACCCTGCCCAGGGTGGGCAGTGAAGCCAGGAAGCAGCCCCCACCTCAGGCTGGGAAAAAGGTGGGCAGCAGAGGGGAAGGGGTTGCACCACTCCTGGGAATCAGCCCTGGAGAGCCAGGCTCAGCTCCTCTGCCAAGTCTCCTCTCCTTCTCTCTAATCTCATCCTTCCATGTTTCATTGCAGGGCCATTATCATCCGTAACGGGGAAATCATTCCAATGTCCAGGGAGTTTACTCCAGAGACAGAAAGGCAGAGGCTGCAGTTTTTAGTAAGAAAGACCTTTCTTCTAACCCCATTCCTGCTGAAACTCCTCCTGGCCTCTTCCCAGTTCCCTGTGCTGCCTGCTGGGCTGCTGCTATGGTGGGGTTCTGGAGCCAAGGGCAGTCCCATGGCTGGGACCTGCTGTTGGCACTTCTCCCTCCCAGACTGCTCCCTGGGATGGAAAGAGGCACTGGGATGCAGGGAGCTGGCATGGGGGCACCCTGTGGCTGGCAGAGCCCTGGTTTGCTGTGGGCTCAGTGTCAAGGTCTGTGACTGCGAGCCTGGCACAGCTGGGACATGGAGAGCCCAGGCTTTTGGCATGGGGCTGGATTGGTTCGTTTGCATGGAGCCAGTTTGGTCCATCTTGTCCTGCTGCTGTCCAGGGAACAGGGAGCATCCCCTGCCTGGGCTGCTGTGACCCAGAGGCACGCAGCTCTGCTCCATCCACTGTGCTCCCTTTCACTGTTGGAGGAGCTGCAGTGCTCCTGCTGAGTCCTAGTTTTTTCCATGGATGCTCCCTGGAGAGTCAGAGCTGACGTGTGCCAGCAGGTTTCTGCCTTTCTCCCTGAAAGCTCCCTGTCCCTCTCCTGGATGAATCCCCCGGTGTCACCCAGGGAGACTCTTTAAGGTTACAAAGACCTCTCTGAGGGCAGCACTGGGGAGGAGGGGTTTGTGTTGGAGAAGGTCTTGCTGGATGAAATTTCCTGGCTTGAAATGTACTTGGAAAAACACTGAGGTGTTTTTTCTTGAATCTATTTTTGAATGACTGAGAGGAGGAAACTGCTGTGATCAGGATCCTCTTCAGACGGCTGTGAGGGGCAGGGCGCAGGCCGGGGACAGGCAAAAGCTGCTCTGCCACATGATGCCAAGGCTGTGGTTAGGGGTCCCCCAGAGTGGGCTGGGGGTCTCCATGACTCTGCACCAACCCCCTGCCACCCCATCTTCCCAAGGGATCTTCTCTTCTCTTTCTGCTTTTTCTTTCCCCTTTGGCATTTTCCAACACTCCCTGTTCCTGGTCCCCTCCACACTGTGCTCCATGAGGGCTTGGGCTGGCCTGGGTAGGGCTCTGTGCTGCTGCTCCTCCCTTGTCCTGGTCATGGCTGGGACACTGTTTCAGAAAAGACCCATCACTCTTTTCCTTGGGTGAGTGCCATGCCCTGCGCTAAGCCTGGGATCCTGGGAGGTTTGCAGCTATGACTCCTTCTGGGTAAATTCCAGCTTCTCCTGGAATTTGCTGGGGTTTGATTGTTTGATCCCTTCTGGAGATCTTTATTTCCAGAAACTCTCTATGCAAAAGCTCCACCTTCTTGCTGAGTGTTGGCATGGGTGTCCTCAGCTCCAGTTTCCCCTCTGGCTTAGCACAGGTGGGTGGTTTGAAGCTGCTTTACCAGCACCAATTCAAGTTGCTTCAGAGCAGCCAGTGTTACCCCACAACAGAATGTTGTAGCCAAGGTCCCGGTGGGTGGTGGATCCTGATCTGGTCAGGGCTGGATCCGCCCATCCCACTGTCCCAGCCCTGTGGCTGTGCTGATACTTTTTCCTGCAGGCATTGCTAAGGCCTGAGCTGCTGGGGAAGGAGTTCACCCACCTGGAGTTCCCCCGCAGGATCCAGCCCAAGGAGCTGGGGAAGAAGATGCTCTACAGGGACCAGAACATGAATGGCTGGTAACCCCCAACCCACCTGTGGCACTGGGGTCCTGCTGTGGTTGGCTGCTCATCTCCGGCTTCCCATCGCACGGGGCAGGGGGCTCTGGTACACTGGGTACCCAGGTCCCAAGTGGTCAGTGGAGGTGCTGGAAGCCTTCACCTGCTGACACCTTGTCTCTGGCTTCTTTTAACCAGGGCTTACAAAAAGATAGAAGAGGAGGACCTGAAGTTTCCACTTATCTTTGGGGAAGGCAAAAAGGTTAAGTTCTGTGGCAGAAGCTTGGCAGGGGTTGTTTCCTGCCTGCTCTCACTGTTTGGGGGATTTCAGCCCATTTTTGGTAGTGCTGTCATCACTCCAGGGCCACCAACTCTCAGCTGGGAATGGAGCTGGAGATAAAGCCGCTTAAAGTTCTCTTTTGATTCCACCATTCTCCAGGCTCGGATGATGGCCACAATTGGGGTCACGAGAGGCCTGGGAGACCATGACCTCAAGGTGTTTAGCTCCAACATCCACATCAAGCCTTTCCTGTCCTGCTTCCCAGAGGTAAGCCTGGCTGCCAGCTGCTTTGCACCCAGGGGTTCCTGCAATGGCCAGAGCCCCTCGGCAGGACAAGGTCCATGATATGCCCAGTGCAGCAGGAGCCTCCTCTGCCTCTCTGCATCTCACCCTTGCGTCTTGCCCTGTTGCCTGCCAGGTCAGGGTTTATGACCTCACGCAGTATGAGCACTGCCCTGACGATGTGCTGGTGTTGGGCACCGACGGGCTCTGGGATGTCACCAGTGACAAGGAGGTGGCTGGTGTGGTGATGGAGGTACTGACGAGCTACGAGCCCAACGACCCGTGCAGGTGAGCTGCAAGTGGGCAGGGGGAGGGGCATGTCCTGCACTCCGCCGCCTCCCCTTGGCCTGGCTCCTTGGGGCAGTGTTGTGGCCCTGCATTCCTCTGGGCTCCACAGCGTGCACTGCTCCCCTGGATGTGCATATCTGAGCCTGGATCTCTCCAAGGGACTCTTTCCTGCACCTCTAGCTGCTCTAGCTTCTCCCTCCTTGCCAGGATGCTGCATCAGGGGGTCTGGAGTCACTGCTGAGCTGTGCTCTGCTGTGCCCCCAGGTACACCATGGTGGCCCAGGAGCTGGTGGTGCGGTCACGGGGAGTGCTGAAGGAGCGGGGCTGGCGGCTGGCCAACGACAAGCTGGGCTCTGGTGATGACATCTCTGTTTTTGTGATCCCTCTGGGTGGCCCCGGCAACTACACGTGATGCAGAATGAGGCTGGGGCAGTGGTGCTCGCCTTGCCTGGATGGAGACAAGTGGGACACTGACGCTGCCTCAGGGCCGCCTCTCCTTTAAGCACTTGTTTTCTGAACTGCAAGAAGAGTAAGAAACCTGGAGCCTCAGTCTGTGCTCCTGTCCAGAGCATCCCCCTCCACCTGCTTGCATCCCAGTCCCAGGTGGAGACAGAGAGGCCTTGGATAGAGAATGAAGACTGGGGTTGAGGGATGTGTTTGTGCTGCTACTTTCTCAATGCTGTGAAAAGCCTGAAGGCTCCTTGGCTCCTCAGCATGTCCTTGGCCCCTTGCCATGGCTGTGCTGACTCCAGCCCTGTGCAACAGCTGTGGGGCTGCTCGGGCACTCATACCTGCTGCAGTCACCCCCTGTCTCCTGCCCTGTGACGCTTTTGCCAGTGACACCGAAGCTGCTGTTGGAGCTGGGAGCTGAGGCTCAGATGGGATGTAACTGGGAGTAAAGCCCCATGGGCAGCTGGGCAATGCTCAGCCTGGCACAAGTCCAGTTGTGGCCCCACAATGGCCATCCCAGCCTTGTGCTCCCAATTTTCATCCCCTCACACCTTCATTCTGTCACGTACCTTGTCTCAGTCTCCAGTGTGGGAGATTGGAGCAGTGACCAAGCTCTGCTGTGCACCCAGAGGAGGGATAAGCCATTGCACTGGCACTGGCTGTGCCACACGTTCTACCCCCATCCTCTCATGCCTTGGATCACTGCAGTGCTTCTGGAGCCAATTATTTATTAACTGGAGAGCTGAGCTGGAAAATTTCTAAATCCTTTCTTGGTGTGGGGAGTCTATGAATGTATGTCTATATTTTGGAGTGGTTCTGAATTAGCAGCCTCACACAGAGCAGCCCTATTCAGGCGAGCTTAACAGCTTAACTGCACTGGATCTGCTTAGCCCAGGGCGGTAAAAAACAGCTTGGTGTGTGACCAGGGCAGGGGAAGACAGCTCCCATGTTTTCCTTAATGATCTCAAAACTGGTGCAGAGGGGAGCTAGAGCGGTTGATCTCTGCACAGGATTTTTGCATCACATGCATCTCTGACCTGGAGCATCCATTTCCCAGACCTCTGCAGAGTGTTGCATCCTCCTAAACTGTGAGGGATTGTCCAATCCTGGCACTGTGGGGATGGGGAGAGCTGGGCCATAGTCCCTTGTTTGGGAAAGGCTCCATGGCATCAGTAGTTTGTGTCCTGTCACTGGGTGCAGCCAGCTCTTGTCAAGTGTCACCTCTGGTGAATGTTGTTTGTCTCCTGTAACCAGTGAGATGCAAATAAACTGGGTGCACATAATGGAAAGTGAAAGTTATGCTGTGAGATTTGAACCTGTTGGCATCCATGCTGAAGGGAGCAGGGAGTGGTGCTAGGGCTGGGAGCCTGTCCTTGTGTAGCACTGTGTGTTTAAATAAAGATTTTGCCACTCGTAGTCCTACTTCAAAGTCTTTCTTTGCAGAGCTCCTGCAAAGAAGACTTACCGAAAAGCCAATTAGCTCTGATTAATTTATGTAGGCAGGCAAACAGGCCTCCACAGAGCCATGTGAGCTGCTGTCCCTCTGCCCTTGGCACTGGTCAGAGCCCATGGAGTATCCATCCAATGCCCGTGGGCAGTGGGAACCACTGCTGTGCTGCCAGTCTCAGCATGGTGCTGGCTGGGGCTCTTGGATCTCTGGGTCTGCCCAAGAGGCAGCAGCAATGGCCAGTCTGGTGGGAACAGGAACATTACACATGGAATGGAAGGGAGAAAAGGCTAATGGTTTTCCTGTGTAGGGGGGAGGGAGTGGGGCAGGCTGTGGCTCCCAGGAATGTGACCATCCCTCTCTGGGAGTTCAGGCACTCAAGCAGCAGCTACCTCTGCCTCAAGGGTGGGCTGCCTGCTGGAAGCATCCCTGCTGTCCCACATCCTTCTGACGGCCATTTGGTACCCCTGATAGTCTCTCCACACTTGTTTGCACAGCCCTGTTCCCCTGGCACATTCCTTTTTGTGCTGGTGGCTGAGAACCGGCTCTTCTTTTCCAGGTCACTGACCGGCTGCTGGATAAGGCAAGGAGGCAGAGGGTGCATTTAAAGCTTCCTCTGTGGTTCCCTTTTTTACTAAGGAAACATTTCCTTTGGAATCAACTCCTGGCCTGGGGCTTCATAAATTAAGAAAAATTGTCTGCAAGCCCTTAAAATAGCAGCGGTTTATGAGCCTGGGTCTGGGCCAGGCTCTTGGGGCTGCCTCTCCCTGGCTGAGGGACAGGAACTCTGCCCTGCAGCTGGATGTCACGGGAGGAGCAGCCGCCTGGTCCCCCCTCCCGACAGCCCATGGTGGGCACGGGGGGCCGGAGCTCCCACCAGTGGCACGGGGGTCACCTTAATGCGGGGCACAACACATCACAGCCCCCTCTGCCAGGGCCCCTGTCAGGGGAGTAGGCATGTCCCTCGGCCGCCTCCGTGTCTGTCACAGCGGGGAGTGGTCTTTGCTGCGGGTTCTACCTGGCACAGGGGCGTTTGCGGGCAGCAGCTCAGCCCGTCCCCACTTGGCCTCGGGAGCCTGAACCGGCAGAACGCCCTCGGGGCGCCCAAGGGCTCCGCGGGGAAACACCGGCGGGTCCCGGGGGTCCCGGAGCCGGGCGGGGGGAAGCGCTCGAAGGGGCACGGCACGGCACGGCACGGCCCCGCTCGGCTCGGCTCGGCCCCGCGTTCCCGCTCCGCCCTCGGCGGGCGGCCCCGGACGGG
>VZRQ01006896.1:81342-109596 GCA_013397975.1 Machaerirhynchus nigripectus
GGGTCCGGGCACTGCTGGGGGAATGGGGCGTAGGGTGGGTGGCCCGGCTGGGCTGGGTGGGGTGCAGAGGGACAGGGTGGGGTGGGTGTGCCTGGGGTGGTGTGGTCCCTGAGTGTGGCGAGGGATGGGTCAGCTGCACCTCAGTTACTGCAGGTTGTCATCCCTTGAGGGTGGCCTTGGGCTATGGGTCCCAACTTGCAATTTTCTTCCAGGCAGTGTCTGACCTGGGATGAGAGCCTGGGGGCTGCTGCCCCATCCCACATCCCTCCTCACGGCCCCCACTCCAGCAGTGTCCCCATGCAGAGCCTTGCTCATGGAGTGGCCGCTCTGTGTTTTCTTCAGAAAAAGGAAAAAAGTTCCCTTTGCTTACTGCTGAGCTCATTCTTAAACATTTATATTAGGGGGGCTTGCGGGGAGGGGAAATAATTGTGTAATGTCTTAGGAGCAGGGGAGCATTCCAAAAGCATGACTGCGTGGCCTTTTCCAGCACTCGCAGTCTGGCAGCCAAGTCTCCCAGTGGCCGCCAACCCCCCCTAAACCCAGCTCCAGCCTCTCAACACCCCCGTGAGAATGGGGGTGTCATCCCCGGGTTGCATCTGTGTGGGGTGGGCTAGGAGCAGGGGCCTGGCTGAAGCCCCCAAGCTAACATCCCTGGGAAAGTGTTCCAGTCAGGAAACTGGAGACTGGAGGTAGCGGTTTGGCTGGCTGTGCGTCATGGAGACCAGTTGCATTTTGTTTCTATTTTGCCAAGTGCTTTTGGTGTCCAAACAGTCTTGGTTTATGTCCAGCTCCTCCTCCTTAGCTCAGATAGAGACTGCATGAGATTTTGTGGACTTACACTTGAATCCATGTTCCTGACAGCTACAGCTTCTCCAGGGAAACATATAAGTGGAAAATAAGCCAAGTCACTGTCTTCCAACAGGTTATCGGGAGCGTTTAACCAGGCTCACCTCCCAACTTGCTGTTTGCACTGGAGAGGCGTATTGACATGAAAAGTAAGGAATTGTATTAGCAAATATTGATCGGCGCTGGGGCAGTCAGGCGTTGCACAAGTACAGGCATCTGCTGAGATTGTGGCATGTTATTTGGAGCTTTCAGCAAGACACTTGCGCTACCGTGAGGCTGGGAAGGCTGTCACTACTGCAGGAGGTAAAATAAGAACATGGCATGATGTCGTTTGGAAAAGGAGGTAAGGGCAGGCAGCTTTTCCCACAAAGCTCAAACACCTGTGGTTTGGGCTTTGTTTAGGCTTTCAAATTCTTCTGTTCCAAGTTCCTTTCTCTGTTTTGCTTGTGGATGTTTTTTGTGGGATTTAGCAATGAAAACGAGCCAGCCTGGACACTGTTCTGGGTCTGGGTCTGGACAGTTGCCCTCTGCCGCTGGAGCGTGCGTTAAGCCCAGCCTGCCTGGTTGTGCCCAAAGAGTATCTCCAAAAAAATGGGTAAGGTCTAAACCTGAGCACTGAGTTGAGCTCCTGTTTTGATGATCACTTGTTGTTTGGATATGGCAGGTCTGGAGGTCTGAGGAAGGTTTCGGGCAGCTCTCTCAGTGGTAAATATAGACATTTTCTTTGGCGCCGGGTAGTTTTGGCAGCTGAGGCAGGCGGGATGGCAGGTGAGCCAGGAGGCTTGGAGCAGCGGGTGCTGGTGGTGCTGGTGGGTGTGGGTCAGCCCTGAGTGTCAGCGATGGCTGTTGGCCTGGACAAGGGCTGGGGACTGGTCTGTGCTGCACGGACTGTGCAGCTCGGCCAGCCTGGCAGCTGGATG
Source organism: Machaerirhynchus nigripectus (assembly GCA_013397975.1). Lineage (NCBI taxonomy): Eukaryota > Metazoa > Chordata > Aves > Passeriformes > Dicruridae > Machaerirhynchus > Machaerirhynchus nigripectus. The sequence continues at coordinate 83,109 of VZRQ01006896.1, forward strand.
AGCTTGAAATTACAGGTGCTGCTTTGTCAAAGCCAGCGCCACTTGGATGGTTCGAGCTGCGATCTGCCCAGGAGCCCAAGCTCTGCCCTGCCCATTGCATTTCCCCTTAGCATCGCTGTTTGCTTCCAGCCCTTTTTGGAAATTTTTTCCGTCTTTCAACCTTAATGATTCAATGATTCTGTAGTAAGAGTCCCTCTGGTACTTGCAACAGTGGCCAAGACACTTGTCCTGTACTACCTTGGCCATGGTTTAGGTGTCTCAGCAAATGAAATTCCCCACAGTGGGCATTCCTGTGGGGTTTTAATTTGGAAGTCTACTTACTTTATCATTGTACCAGTGAGTCCGAACTGCTCAAACCATTTCTGTAGTGGAACTGCCCCACAGCACTGGGGGTATCCCTGTGGGGGGATGTCCCTGCTGAGGGGCTGCTCCCAGCACAACTCTTTCCCCCACCAGCCCTGCCCAGACTTCAGAGCTATGCCTCTGGCCAGGGTTGTGATCCCTGGTGTGACCGGTCTGACTGGGGTGGGGCCGTCAGCAGCGCTTGGGAATTTCTGCTTTAGAACAAAACCCCTCTGTGACCTCTAGGAACGAGTCTGGCCAAGGAGGTTCATTGAAAGATTTCTGTCCCTGGTTGGAGTCCTTCAAAGCGTTAACATCTTTCTCTGCTGTTCCTGAGTCCCCATAGCACACAGTGGATGATGGACATATCCTGCTGCCAGAGGAATTCCCCATATCCTGCTCAGCAGGAACTTCACATTTTGAGGCACAAAGCTGGGAGAGACCAGTAACACAAGGGCTGCCCTGGAGCCTGGCTGATTATATGGTGAAGGCTTTAGAACAGTTGCTTGGAAAGTAGAACAGAGCAGTTTGGGGTCATGCTGCAGCTTTTTGGGGAGCTGAAGGAGATGCCTGCTCTGGGTTCGGCTGGTGCTGGCAGTGGGGGCACAGACTAAACCCACAGCCATCCCTGTGTGCCCAGCCTGCCTGCAGCAGCAGGTGCAGGGATGGGCACGGGAGCCCTGTGGGGTTTGGCAGTGGGAAATGCTGGCACACGGTTGCTGCTCCCTTTTGTTATCTCCATGGATGAGCAGGAGGCATCTCCAGTGGGGCCGCGTGAGTTCTGCTCACACCCGAGAGCTGCCAGTTTGGATTGCCAGCGTGGGCTGGGCAGCCTTGGCTGTAATTTCGGGGTGGCTGGCACTTGGTGGAGTTTAAAATCTCAATTTCCATGTCTATTGTGGATCACTGTGTGCTTTTAGTCATTTGGCCTGATGGCAGTTGGAGTAAAGCTGTCCTCAGATTATCAAAGAATCCCAAAATGGTTTGGGTTGGAAGGGACTGTAAAGCTGACCTTGTTCCACCCCCTGCCCTGGACAGGAACCTCTTCCACTATCCCAGGGTGCTCCAAGCCCTGTCCAACCTGGCCTTGGACACTTCCAGGGATGGGGCAGCCACAGCTTCTCTGGGCACCCTGTGCCAGGGCCTCACCATTCTCTCAGGGAAGAATTTCTTCTGGAAGGGGCTCTAAGGTCTCCCCAGAGCCTTCTCTTGTCCCCTCTTGTCTTCTCAGCTGGGGCTGAACACCCCCAGCTCTCCCAGGCTGGCTCTAGAGCAGAGGGGCTCCAGCTCCATGGCTTCGCTTCAGAAGCTCTGTTGTCCCTGTTTTGGGCCCCAGGGCTGGAGGCAGCTCTGCAGGGGGGTCTCATCTGAGTGGGGAAGAGGGGCAGAATTCCCCCCTCCCTTTCTGCCCACGCTGTGGGATCAGCCCAGCACACAGGGGCATTTCTGGGCTGCCACTGCTGTGTTGTTGAGCTTCTCATCCACCAGCACCCCCAAGTCCTTCTCCTCAGGGCTGCTTTCAATTCATTCTTCTGCATTTGTACTTGGGATTGCCATTTGTCTTCATGAAACTGTCTTCATGTTTTCCACTCTTTTTATCTGCTCATGATCTGGCAGCAGTGCAAAGACCTTTGCATCAGACTCCTCATCCCAGGGACTGGCCTCATCCTGCTGAGCAACAGAGCATCCCCTGGCAAAGAAGCTCATCTCTGCTGGAACAGAGAGCTGCTGGCATCTGCTGTTGGTGCTGTGCCAGCTGCTGGGTCCAGGGCACGGATGGGGGCACCCAGCCGACCCCTGAGGCTCACAGCTCTTCCAGCCTCCTTGCCCTGCTCGCCTTTGCACACCAGCTATAGATTAGTAATGGGCTATTTCTGGATGGCTCTCCTGAGTAATGGAATGAATTGTGCTGAGATTTTGGGTGGGGACAGTGCCTCTGCCCTCTGAGTCACCACTCGGCATGACGCCAGGCTCGGGAGCTGCTGGGGCCCTTAGCCATCCCAGGTCAGGGAGCACGTTGGAGGCCGTGGGAAGGAGCTCTGGGTATGGTGACTGTGCTCAGTTCGGGGCATCTGCCGTGCCCCTTGCAGGGCAGTGTGTGGGCAGGGCAGCATTTGGGCAGGAGCAGTGCCACTCTGGTTGGTTCTGGTTTCAATCCAATGTCTGCAGACTGGGCATGGGCAGATCCTGGTGTCCATCTGGGAGCGGGTGTTTGTGTCCTTGGGCATCTGCTGCTCCTTACACTGCAGATGTTGTTGTCTGCGTGGTGGTGTGGGTTAGATATTGGCACGGCCCAAACTGCCTTTCCTCTTGGAGATACGGAGTCACAAAGCAGCATATCATGTTTTGCTGTGGGTGACGAAGCTCTGTGTCCAAGTAAACAGGCTTTTTTCTACCTGAGCTCTCCTTTTTCTGTGCTCTGGACATGCTGCTGGAGAGAGGACGAGCCTGTGGTCAGACAAGGATGGTTTGCAACAAGGGTTGGACTTGTGCATCTTGAAGGTCTTTTCCAGCCTTAATGATCCTGTGATTCCAAGGGTGATGCATTTCTGTGTCCCAAGGGATGTGCTGTCCTCCAGAGCTTTCTCTCCTCAAGTGGGCAGGAGCCAGCAGATTCCTCCAGCCCTTGTATCTGCCTCCATGACACAAACTCTGTGTCTCCTTGGATGACCTCCTGGCCAGCTGCTCGTGTGGGACTGTGGGAGTCCCTGGCCCAGCTGGGAGGAGCAGCAGGGCATGAGGAACAGGGACAGGAGCTAAAAAGTGCCCCCGGTCCCTAAAAGGGACTCTTTGGAGCACCTTTTTCTCTCCAACTTCAGTGTTGCACAAATGTGCTCACCTTCCTGTAGACATGCTGCTCCACTGGGATGTGTGCCTGACACCAAGGCTCCCAGCTGGGAATGTCAGATCCTCCCGGATGCAGCCTTTGATTCGCACTCCTCTCACCTTACAAGTGCCAGCTTTCTACTTTTATTAACATCTCCAGAGCACTCGGCAGCCATGAACCATTCCTGCCTCAGCCTGTGAGCCAAAATGCTTGGAACCTACAAAGATCCATGGCTACAGCAGGGTCTGGTCTGAGGATGGGTGAAAACTCTCTTTCTTTTGCCCAAATCATTGGGCAGTTTGATTTGTGAAACTGGGGTGGTTCCCCAGGGTTTGTGTGGCAGGGTGACCTGCCAGGCATGTCAGTGAGACAAGTAGCTCTGCAGCCTGCCTTTGGAATGTGAGTCAGCCGTTCAGGCTCATTTCTTAATCCTTCACTTGCAGCTAATTATGATGCAGCCGGACTCCTGTTTCACCCTTTTCCTCCTTTTTCTGTTGGCACAGGGTGGGGGTGGGATTGCTGGGGCAGGGACAGATGCCTGGCCTTTGTTAAGGCTTGATATCAGTGCCCTGGTTAAAGGCCAGGCTTGTGACATTCTGGCCTTCCCAGGGTGATCCCAGTGATCCTGGAGTGGTCCCAGCATGATCCACTCCCACAGCTTGCACTCAGTGCATCAGCATTGGTATGTGTGTCCTTCCCACAGGGTTATTTCCTGTGAACCTTCCCCAGGCTCCCAGCATGAATGGCTCCTTCCCATCCTGCTGCCTGGGCAGAGGGTTTGGAGAGGGATAGGGCTGAGGGGGAAAGCATGGAACATGCCTGCCTTCAGGAGAGGTTTCCTGGTTACCTGTAGTTTCCCCCAGAGCAGTGTGAATTTTTCAGGGATTAAACCCTGACATGTCATCCTGCGTCATTCCCAGGATCTCTGCAGGGACTGGGAGCTGGTGATGTGCTGAAGGCATGTAAGGAGTGGGTCAGGCTCTTTGGACTGGGAATCTGGGGATGGGAAAGAGATTTTGGTCACAAGGTTGGGAAGGGATGTGATCCCACTATGGCTGATTTTCTCACGCCACATTCAGATGCTGTGCCAGGCGTTTTGTGGCATTGTCCTGGCTGGTTCCCAGGCTCGGCTGTAAACCTCTTTTGAAACTGAGGGATGCAAAGGCATAGTTTTCCTTGCAGAACTGCATCCTTTTCCCTTGGGGCAGAAAGCAGTCTGCTTTGTCGTGGGGTTTCAGCTCTGTTTGCTAAGCGATGACTGGCAGCTTCTCCCGCCGCCAGGGCCAGTGTCAGCTCTCTTGGTTCCATGGCAAAGGCTCCTTTGTCAGTCGGGCTGGGATGGGGCCAGCCCGGTGCCGGGTGCCAGGCACACAGGTCCTGCTTGCCCAGACCTCCAAAAGCTTGGCTTGGCGCATTCCAGCCGCTGATCGGATTATTTGGGGCCTGGTGAGTGTGCCAGGGTGAAACCTGGAGCACAGTTTCTGCCCTGAAGAATTTATAATTTAAAATAAACCCCGCATGTGTGTGGAACTCCGAGGCTGTCTAAAATCCTGGTTACCTGGGTGGTGGCACAGCAAAGCCAGGGAGGGTTGGATGTCTGGGGAAGGCAGAGTGGTTTATCACCTCGCACAAGGTCTCTGTGTGCAGCCACTAGCACTGACCACGGCTGGGACGGTTCTCCCAGCCACAGCAGCAGTGCTGGGTGTGAATGGTTCCAGTCAGGCCACTTCTTGCTGTGCCCATGAGCTGATGTGTGCAGGAGCTGGAGGGGTTTCTGCTGAAGGTTGGGGGAGTGTCTGTCCTGTCTGTCTCTGGCTACTCACAGTGGGATGTGCCCAGGTGCCTCCCAGGCTGTCATGCACAGCATTTGGGGGACCAGGAGCATGAACTGCCCGTGCTGCTCTGTCCTGCTCACCTGCTTCTGTCCCCACAGCGATGGCAGCCATCAGGAAGAAGCTGGTGATTGTAGGAGATGGTGCCTGCGGAAAGACGTGTCTGCTGATTGTGTTCAGCAAAGACCAGTTCCCCGAGGTCTACGTGCCCACTGTGTTTGAGAACTACATTGCTGACATCGAGGTGGATGGGAAGCAGGTCAGGGCTGTCGCCATCCCCATGCCCTTGCTCCATGGTCCCGTGCTGGCAGGGCCGCCGCCCGGTGCTGTTGCTAGGATTGGTCTGTGTGCTCGGATGCACCTGCACAGAGGAGCCCCATGGCTCCAGCGTTTCTGGGTCCCCCTGAACCTGCCCCAGTTTGAGGAAGAGCACAACTATACCTGAGGAAGATAAATCTGTCACTCCTGGCCTGCAGAGCCACTGAGCCATGTTCCTGTCCCCTCTCAGGTGGAGCTGGCCCTGTGGGACACAGCAGGACAGGAGGACTATGACAGGCTGCGGCCCCTCTCATACCCGGACACAGACGTAATCCTCATGTGCTTTTCCATCGACAGCCCGGATAGCCTCGGTAGGGACCAGGGATTGAGGGGGGACCTGGGGCTCCCACAGGACTGGGGGCTGCTACTGAACCCCCTGGTCTGGGAAGCCCCCATGCTGGCCCTCGAGGATGCCAGAGCTTTCCTTTCATCCCCTGATTTTGTGTGCACTTCAGGGAAATGCTGGGAACTTGCTGACTGGGTGGAGGTGGTGGGAGAGGAGGATGCTGTGGGGAGAGCTCTCCCTGCTCCAATGGGAAAAGCTTGGGGCTGGTTTCTGTGAGGAGGCTGTGGGGTAGCAGACCCTCAGCTCATAGGATTCCATGTGTGCTTGTTGCAGAGAACATCCCTGAGAAGTGGACACCAGAGGTGAAGCACTTCTGCCCCAATGTGCCCATCATCCTGGTGGGGAACAAAAAGGACCTGCGGAATGACGAGCACACGCGGCGGGAGCTGGCCAAGATGAAGCAGGTGGGGACAGCCCTGGGTCCCCCAGCCAGCAACCCACCTCCGCCCATACCACATCCTGGCTGGAAGGGCTGGATGCCCCAAGGGCAGCTGCTGTTGTGTTCAGGCAGTGTTTCCAAACCCTGTTTTTCTACTTCCTAGGAGCCAGTGAAGCCAGAGGAGGGGAGGGACATGGCCAACAGGATCAATGCCTTTGGCTACCTTGAGTGCTCGGCCAAGACGAAGGAGGGGGTGCGGGAGGTGTTCGAGATGGCCACCCGTGCTGGCCTGCAGGTCCGCAAGAACAAGAAGCGCAGAGGCTGCCCGCTGCTGTGAGTGACCCCAGCTGGCACCTGCACTGGCACCTGGCTGCCCTGCCCGGGGAGGGAGTGCTGCAGACAGCCCAAGCAGGACCTTGTGGTGCCACTACCTGCCCTGAACCCTTTGTACCAGAGCTACCACCCACGCTCGTGGGGTGTTCCAGTGACATTCCGGGGCCATGAGGGGCCAGTGCCTTCAGTACCTGCTGCTCTGCATGGGCTGGGTGTTTGTGTTGCTCCCCATGTCACCCCGTTTTGTACTGAGCACCCTGGTTTTGCCTTTCCCATGGGAATTGCTGCGGTGTTCGCTCTCCTTCCCCAGCTCTGGGCAGGTGCCACAGAAGCAGGAGGTGCCAGTCACAGCTCACATGTGGGGTGTGCCAGCCCCTCAGTGTGCTCTGCCTGCTCTCCTTGGCCGTGCAGGCAGCACACACCAGTGTTACAGACTTGCCCGGGCAGCTTCAGCCTGTCTGTGAGCAGAGCTGGGCTCAGCTGCTGCCAGGAGCTCTCCTCCTGGGACGTGTGCCCAGCTCTGCTGGTATCGCTGCCTCCAAGTCTGCCTTGGTCACGGACTTGGCAGCAGTAAACCGAACTGTGTAATTGGGAGAATAAATGCAAACCGGTATTTTAGTAATTGTAACTTTGCTTGTGTGTTCTTCTGGCTCTCCTTCGTGCCACTCACTGCTCCAGGCTCCTGTCTGGGGCTCGGGGCCTTGTGCTGCAGGGTGGGGGCTTGCCTGGCCTCCCAGCCCCTCTTGTTTCAGCTGCTGGTGGAAAATCAGGGCTCAGTACCCTGTGCTTGTGAAAGAGCAAGGAAGCAGCTCATGTGGGAAAGGCCAGGCAGGAGCTTCCCAGCTGTACCCACTCCCTGGGTGATGGGCACTGCTGTCACTGCTGGAGCCATGTTGCCTCTGGAGCAGGTCGGGACAGGGCTGCAGTGAGCCTGATGCTGCTCTGGAAGCCCTGTCTGTTGTAGCAAGGCCCACCCAGGACTCAACAATACATTGCTTTTCTCTAAACATTTATTCCAGGGAAACAAAGTGCCTGCACAGCCATGCCAGCTCTAAGGCCAGACAGCTGCCCAGTGGAGAACTGAGCCAGCCTGCCCCAGGCCAGGTCCCTGCCTGCCCCAGTCACCCATCACAGCAGCACTGAGCTCCTCTGTGCACCCAGTGATGCTCTTTGGAGGCCAGAGTCTCCAGGCTTAAGCCTTTCACTGAATGGTGAGACCAGCCACAGAGAATTGTTTTGCCACAGCTATGTCAAAAAATGATTAAAATGGAGAGTGGTTGCAGTGTGATGCTGGTGTGAGCCTCGTGGCTGGCAGCAAAGGCTGGCAACTACCTCTGGCCCGGTGGGTTCAGCCCCATCTCCACAAGGATGCATGGAGCACCCTGGGACTGAGACAGAAAGAGCAGGAGCTGCTGCAGGCCAGGGACAGGCTGAGGGGGATGCAGCTTCATGGGGCTTCTCCTCCCTTCCCGGGTGGGTTTCCTACAGAGAAATGTCATGGCAGAGCTGGCCCCTGACTTCGAGAGGGAGACCTGCAAGCCCTAAGCAAACACCTGTTGTAAACCCTGTTGCATTTGGGGCAGGAGAAGCCTCCCAGTGCCCCAGCTGAAACCCTGGCCATGCTGCTGCCCCAGGGTGCTGGCACGGCATGACCAGCGCCCTGCTGCTGTCGGGGCCCTGCTGGCAGTGCCCAGCTCTGCTCACCTGGGTACTAAATGTTGAGCTGCAGCACGTGGAGGTCGTCAGCGATTCTGTCCACAGCTGTGCTCATCCTCGTAGGGGCATCCTGTGTAGCCGCCCTCTTCCTTGCAGTACCTGATGAACCTGCAGGTGCAGAGGCAGGGGAGTGTGGGCACGAAGGGGGCACCGGCCTCGCTGCTTCACGGCAGCAGGCATGGCCAGGCAGCAGGAAAGGGCAGGTGCTGGTGAGCACTGTGTGGCAGGGGCCAGAGCAGCTCACCTGTGCCAGTGGTGGTCCTTGCTGAGCACGGCCGGATTACCCACCACAATCAACAGAGCCTTGGCCCTGGTGATGGCCACATTAAGCCTCTGAAGAGGACAAGCAAGAGGGCTTTACCTGGCTGCAGCACCTCTCATCCTCTCCCAGCCCTACCTGGGTGCAGGCAGCTCTGGTGTGGCACTGAGCACCCAGAGCAGCTCTACCTGCCTGTGAGAACCAGAGGGAAGAAGGGGATGCCAAGAAGGGTCTGCTTGGGGCAATGTAGTACCTTGGGGTTCTTGAGGAAGCCCAGCCTGAAGGTCTGGTCGAACTGGAGGTACGTGCTGCAGCTGCGCACAGTGGAGATGAGGATCACGTGCCGCTCCTGGCCCTGGAACTCCTCCACAGAGCCTACCTGGAGCAGGGACAGCAGGTGAGGGGCCAGGAGCAACCCTGGGCTGGGGCTGGCAGGGCTCCCTCCTCCTGTGGCAGGGTGTACTCCTCTCCCCTCCATGCTCAGGACCTACCTTCAACTGGCTGATGTCCGGCAGCTTCTGCAGATCCCAATCCAGGGAGGTGATGGCTTTGCGGATCTTCTCTACCTGAGCGGAGGCATGTGGCAAAATCCAGCCACCACAGGCCATCCCTGTGCCAGCCCTGGGGCTGCCAATCCATCCCAGCCTTCCCTGTCCCTTGGGGAGGTCTCTGCCTATGCTCTGCCTGCAGAGCTGTGTCCCTCACCTGCTTCCTGTAGGGAGAAATGATGCCGATCTCCTTGGGGGACACAGTGGGGCAGCTGCCCTTGCCCTGGCTCTGCAGCAGCTTCTTGAGGTAGTGGACCAGGACCTCAATTTCAGCTGTGTTGAAGAATGAAGGGCTCCTCGCCTCTCTCTGGTCTTCCCCACAAACCCCATGGAAGATGATGGGGAAGCCCTGGGGATGGAGAACATTTGGGTCTGCTCTGCCTGTGTCTCAGGGATCCCCCTGGGCCAGTCCCTGCTGCGCCCCTCACTTTTTTGGGAAGCTCCTCCCAGGTACAATACAGATTCCGGATGTCAAGCCCATCGCTCTTGCACACCTTCAGCTCATTATCGTAGAAGAGCTCATTGGGGATCCTGAGAATGGCCTTGTGGGACCTGGCAGAGGCAGGACAGTGCCTGGGGCGGGTGCCGTGTGGGTCCAGAACCCTCTCAGGCACTGTGCAACCAGGACAGTAGGTGCACTCCCATCTCCCACACCAGCTGGGCCACTACGAGGCTCTGGGGGACAGATCATGGAGAGCCACGCTCACCAATCCTGCCTGGCTCAATCCCTTCCGGCACTGTCCCTGTCCCCACCTGTAGTTCCAGAGCAGTTTGGTGATGAACTGTGGGTCATATCCTCCACTTGACTTCTTGTACAGGGGGTTGTGCAGCATCAGCCTCTCCAGCAACGAGGTGCCTGTGCCCAGTGATATCCTGTGGCTCCCCACAAGGCCACTGAGCCGCTGTGGGGTGCCTGCAGCACTCCTGCCCGTCTCCATACTCACCCAAACCATGCTGGATGGCCAGTGGTGAGGTCAGGACAGGGCCCAGCTGCTTGGGGTCTCCTGCCAGCACCAGCTGCCCCCCGCTGGGGTTGGTCTCCTGGTCCATGGGAGCCAGGAGCCCTGGGAACAGGGAGAACTCAGTGGGGAATGGGAGGGACCCCAGGCCATGCAGAGATGCTGGTCCTTGAGACAGCAGCTGGGCACCACTCACCTGCAATGGCGACCACACTCTCTGGCTCAGCTGCATGGCCACACTCGTCAATGAAGACGTGGGAGAAAAACCCAGGGGGGAAGTTGGCTGACACCAGCCTGGAGGAGAGGTGGAATGAGGCTGTCTCAGAATCCTGCCCTTCCTCTCCTACCCTTCATCCTCATCCTTCCACAGAGGAGGGATTTCCCCCTGCTGCCTGCCCTCCTCCAACCCCTCCCTGCTGAATTCCAGCAGGACTGCCTTCACAGCAAGGCAGCCCTGGGTCCACCTGCCACGGGTGCTAGGGACAATCCCAGCTCCTCTGACCTTCCTGCTGTCACCAGCGTGGTGATGATGATCCGGTAGTGCCTCAGGTGCTCCTTGCTTGGGTACACATAGCTGCTCTGCTCATCATCCCAGTTGCAGCAGGGCTGGAGCGCAGGCATTGGGTGAGGTCCCACTATCCCAGGGGATGCCAGCCCAGATGTGCTGTCAGGATTTCAGGGTGGAGGGGCAGGGACCTACCATGATATCAGCGGGCACTTCCCTGTAGTTCCTGGAGCTGGCAATGAGCCTGTAGATGTTCTGAGGGGCAATGTCCTTGATGAGGCCTTGGCACAGCAGGTCTGTGGCACTGTTGGAGGGGGCACAGGCCAAGATACGGGCAACCTTGAAGCATGTCCACACCTGGGCGGGAGGAGGAGGTGACAGCATTGAGCCCCATGGGGGAAAGTGGGCAGCTATGCCCAGGGCTAGATTTGGGCAGGGGCCACTCACCTGCTTGATGGCCTCCACCATAGTGACCGTCTTGCCAGTGCCAGGGGGGCCAAAGATGAGGTATGGGGCCGGCCGGGACATCCCCGTCACGATGTGGGTCACGGCTCTGCACTGCTCCTCGTTGGTCTCCAGCTTGCAGTTAAACCACCTGTGGGAGCAGAGGCTGCACTGCCGAAGCCCCATGGCCTCCATCCCCTCCATCCCTTGGACCCTCCCATCCTGCAGAACTGGGGACTCACCGCGGCTGGAAGGGGCCTGGGAAGAGGGACTTGTGGCAGGAGACAGAGGGGAAGAGGAGGCTGGACAAGCCACGGCGCACAGCCAGGACTACAGCCCGATGCTGGACCTGCAGTGGCAGCCGGCTGAAGGTGAAGGTCACATCAAACTTCAGGTTCTTCACAAACTTCTTCTGCAGCCTGGAAAGGAGTGATGTGAACAGGGCACAGGGCACTCTCCCATGCCCTCCTATCCCTTTCCAACCTGCTCCTGGCCTTTGGCATCTCTGAGAAAGGCTGCTGGGAGCGGACATCACTCACTTGGAGGAGAAGCCCAGCCTGACCTTCTCCAGTTCCACGCTGTGCACATAGCCCTTGTACCGGACAAGCGGGGAGTGGTCCCGCTCGCTGCTCAGGTGGGCAAAGAGGTGGTCCCCTCTCAGCAGGGATGGGCGATTCTCAGCCACGCCAGGCACCTGTGCCAGAGGGCCAGTGTGATGCCAGGCACTCTGGGAGTGCCAGTGTTATGCCAGCACCCCTCCCACCCCTCACCCCCCTACGCACATTGAGAACCAGCAGTGCCCTGTCCTGCACCATGGTCACATCCTGCATGTCGTAGCGCCGGATGTCCACCTCCATCTGGATCTCCTCCAGGTGCAGCAGCAGCTGGAATTTCTGGTGGTAGTTCTCAGCCTGCAGAGGTGCTTCCAGCAGCGAGCTGAGGGCAGCAGAAATGTCATTGTGTCCCAGGGACAGCTTGGCCCTCAGGGAACACCTCAACATTGCTCTCAGCCCTCAGCACTCACCGCATGGCAGCCCAGCTGGAGCTGGCACTGGTGTTGGGTCCGAGCAGGATTGTGTCCTTGAGGCTCTTTGGATACTGGTAGGTGCCCAGAAAAATTTCTCTCTCCAGTTCGTTTTTCAGGGAGCTGGGTGAAGGGACAGCAGTGCTGCAGGGACCGCATAATGTCCCCAACCCCATTGTCACCAGCCATCACACAGGGTTGAAGCACTGTCCTGTGGTGCCAGACAGCCAAGAAGCTGGACCTTGTCCTGGCTGGAGAACAGGCTGGGCCCCTCTGTTCAGGATGGCAGCAGGTGACTTCACCACATACCTGTCGGGGGGGATGCCATCCTCGGTGATGACTGTGACAAGGCGCTGGAGGCTGGCCTTGTAAGGCTGGAAAGGTGCCGAGGGCCCCAGGTCCTTGGCCAGCTGGCTCTCAGCAATGGCACCAACATAGCGTGAGATGCTGAAGGGCTCGTCTGGCTCCTTGGTGAACTCAAAGAGCACCACAGCACTGAAGTGCCCGTTGCAGGTGGTGAGGCACCGCACCTGGATGGGGTACACGCCACCTGCAGGGTGAAGAGGTGAGACTGAGTCCTGCATCCTCTCTGCAGAGCAGGGCATGGGGCAGGGATGGGGTGGGACCCTACCTGGGTGTAACAGCAGGGACTGGCCCTGCATTGCCCCTTGCTCATCGGTGAAGGAGAGCTCCTGTGACTGCTGGCGTGGCTGGAACCGCTGCAGTGTCACCACCTCTGCCCCGCAGTTCTGCACCAGGACAGTGACTGTCCGGGGCTCACCTGGCACCACTGGGAAGCGGATATTCCCATTGCCCTGGTCGTAGTCTGAGATGATCTCTATCCCATGCTTCCCACGAATGAGCTCAGCCCTGTGGGGAGGGAGGGTCAGGCTTTGCCAGCCGGGGTGGGGGATCCAGGGGCCATGCCAAGGCAGGGTGCTGCCGGTCATACCACTGCTTGCCATAGATCTGGAGCATTTGTGGAGTGGAGCTGAGCTGCTGTCCTGAGGCAGACGTGGACACGGACGTCTGTGCATTCGTTCTGGGTCTCCGGTACTGGTCTGCCACCACCACACACTTCTTCATCTGCAAGGAGAAGCCAGAATCAGCATGGCCCTGGGATCCTGCTGGGGGCTCCTGAGGAGCCAGTACTGGTGGGCGCTGCTCCTGCATGAACTCACCTTGAATTTCACCACCTCTCCACGCACCTGCACCTGCTGGGTTGTCTTCAGCACGTACAAGATGCAGGAAAACCTGGGTGTCTTTGCGTCAGTCCTGTGGAGAAAAGGGAGAGCATTTGTATGGGACACAGTGTGGCTTGGCTGCCATGGGCACAGGCAGCTGAGGTGAGGCAAGTGGGAAGACAAAGCAAGACACTGAGGCTGAAGCGAGGGAGTTCTCAGTGGGTCCTCTCTGCTCCAGGAGAGGAAGAAGGACTTGGGCTTCCCACTGGCCTGTGCAAATCTTACATCCCTGCTGGCTGCTGCAGCAAGTGCCGTTGTTGTTCCAGCTATGTCACAGCCACTCCAGCTGTCTCACTGCATCACTGCCTGGCCCTGACAGCCATGCAGTCCCTGTCCATGCTAGTGCTCAGGAGCTGAGCTGGCACTGATGGTGGCCCCAGCAGTGATGACTCCCCAGGTACCTCCTCCCAGTCCCACCAGTGCACAGAGCCCTGGCTTTGCCAGTGATTAACAGTGGCGATATTGCACAAGGGCCAGTGTGATTGGTGTCAGCAGGGTGAGGAGGGGGAGTGTGGTGGGCAGTGGGTGTCCAAGGCCATCCCCAGGCAGCTGCTGGGGGCCCATGGAGCTGGGGATCATCCCAGCAGGGCTTTGGTGAGACAGAGGAGCTTGGGGACCGCAGTGATGCTGGCCAGGCACTGGGGATGCTGGCCCGGGGGTTGGGAGGTGCTGGCCAGGGGTCCGTCCCGGGTGATGTTGCTCGGCTCTGGCCGAGGGCTCTCACCTGCTCCGGAACTCCTGGTTGTAGATGGTCCGAAGCGTTTCCCGCCGGCTCGCCTGCTGCCGGCCTGTGTCCCGCAGGAACTGCACGAATTGATCCCCCCACAGACTGGCCTCCGCCAAGCTGAACTGCGACATGGTTGAGCCGAGCCGTGCCAAGCCGTGCCGAACCGTGCCGCGGAGCGTCGAGGTGTGCCAGGTTAAGGCGGGCTGGGGTGGGCTGGGCGCGCAGGAAGAGACGAAAGCGAAAGGGGCCGAGCGGCCGCGGGCCCGCCCGCATGGCACGGGGGAGATGGCGGGGCTGGGACCGGGGGAGCGAAGCCGCCTGTCGAGAAGGCTGGGGGCGAGAAGAGCCAGGAGGCAGGCAGGGAACGAGTCAGCCTCAAGGATGATTAGCTACAGATTTGGAGAAGGACAAAGAGATAGAAACGCTCTTAAGGCTGGAACACTGGCGGGGAACTACTTTCAGTGTAACCAAGGCGCAGAAGACTAGCCTTGAGGCAGATAAAAGCTGTGTTGTGTGCAGAGCCTTATCTTGGGCCCTGCTTCAGCTTCACATTCTTGGAACTGCTGCAGCGATTTCTTGGATGGGTCCAGGGCCGCAGCCCACAGCACCTGAGACCCACACAACCTTTCATCTCCCCTGGGTGCTGCCGCAGGGAGGGGACCCTCTTAACAAACTGTCCTTGAGTAGCTCCGTGCACAGCTCTGTGCAAAACCTCCAAAAAGCCCTGCTTTGTCCCATGTAGGATACAACCAGGAGCGTCTGAGGTAAGTTACTTGTTACAGTAAGACACAGAGGATGAGTGGAATTACCTACTTGCTGTGTTTTTTCCAGGGAGGAACTGCATTAAAGCTCTGCGACTCTTTTTAATTTGAAAGCTCAGCCCTCCAGTTCCCATGTCTATATACCAGGGTGGGAGCACCCCATGCATTTGGAGTGATACCATCCCTGCTTTAATTGTGGAATTGTTAAGGTTGGAAAAGACCTTTGAGATCATCAAACTCCAACCATCAGCCCAGCACTGCCACCGTGTTCACCACTAAGCCATGTCCTCAAGTGCCACACTTACCTTTTTGAACACCTGCAGGGCTGGTGACTCCACCACTTCCTAGCCTTCAGAAATTAACAGGAGTGAGACCAGGAAAGAACAGACACAAATGGCTTTAAACAAAGACTGGTGTATTTGCACTAGACTAGTTGATACAGAGGATGCCTGAGGGATGAATGGTCAGTCTCAGCAGCAAATACAAATATATTTTATTTAGATAAAACTCACAAAGGATAAACACTTATTTTGTGGTACTACTGTGCAAAACCTGAAGTGTAATGCACAGGCAACCCAATCCCTCTCTTCCCAACCCTTTTTCCTTTGAGTATTTAAAAACAGGAAGACATGAGCCAGTTAAAAAACCAGAACCTGCAAGGCGCCCAGTGATAACCAAGTGCAAACAAAGCAAAGGGAGTTCACCAGAGGAGGTTCACTTTGCAATGAATCCATGTTTGAAGATCTGAGAAAGGCGTGTGTATCTCTTCATCCTCTCCTTCAGACAAACTGTTAGGACTGCTAGTTTTGATGTTAGAGGGGGGAAAAAAGTAATGCAGAGCAAGCATGTAGAAGAGATTAATTTCAAAATACCCTCTAAGCATGACAAGAAACTGTCCAAAACTGAGACAAACAAAAAGGATTTTTTCTCTCACTTTGGTGCAAGTTTATTTATTTTGTACACTATCCATCCATACACCTGTGATACAAATCTATGAACCTGCCACAAAGCATTAAAGCACAACATACCTATTATTCTGTAGACATTTGCATTTTTAATCACCATCCAGCCCTTGTAGATCAGCAGTGACTCATCTCATAGTTCTGTAAAAATGCAGATGTCTGGTAACCGTACGTACACGAGGGAGGGGAGAACAAAGATGTTCACTTTTAGGGAACATGGCTCAAATCTTCAGAATAAAAAATAAGTTACGTCCCTGGAAGAGCTGGGTGAGTAGCGAATTCTGTAAAGGATCCTGTAAACTCATTTTCTACAGTAAAATCTAAGCCTGCAGGCATCTGCTTTGTGGAGGAGGTTGGAAATAAGGGTACACGAGGACTCACTGTCTTGCACTTACTGTGTCTTCTTGCAGCGCCATGAGCTCTTGGCAGGTTTGACAAACTTACTGGATACCTGGAGTGCTGGATACAGGTGAAGGGAACGCTCTGCACCCTCTGCTGGGGTAATAATAGGGCTTTTTCAGCTAGGAAGTTTTCCAGCCAGTGTCTGAAAACAGCTATACTTCTGAGCCATGAATGGCTGAATTTAAATGACCTATTAAATGCAGCTACAACAGGAAGTTTATGTGGCAGGAAACACAAAACACAAAGACAACTATTTGTTCCACAGTTCTCTCTCAGGCTAGAAAACCTGTTAACTTTGAAAGCCCTAAAAAATGCTGCTCTGGTTTAGAAACCATCTGCTTGGCATAGGACCACATTTGTTTTTTTTTTACACGAACGTTTCATATGCCTCCTTGTTTCTGCATTAAGCATTCTGCATTTCTTTGCCAATCTTGTAGCTGAGGATTTTGTTCCAGTCGATCTTGGTGCGGGTGACGGGCAGCTGCCGGCGTAAGGCTTTGAAAGTGGTGTCTGACATGGTCTGGTAGTTTTCACTAATTGCTGTCTGCAAGGGCAAGCAGATATGGTTAGGGCACTCATAAAACACTATGAGAAAGCTCAACTCAGTGTTAAAGCCACAAACTCCTTTCTATAAGGTGCAAGGCACACTATTAACTAAATTAATAATGCAGTCACCAGTGTGTGTGGAAGTCAAAGGGTTTCTATTCACCTCCCCTATAATGTAGCAGCATCTCCTTAGGTCTTTGACTTATCTCTTTCGAGTCTCCTTGCACACAGGCTGGGACAATGTAAAAGCTGTTGCACACATTTCCTCCTCAGTATTTTTAACTGTCACAGAGGAAAATACATCAACTCACCCACTCCCCTCCCATGCTTGTTCCAGGTATCATTTGTAACCCTTTAAAAAAACCATACAGCAAACTCGATAGTTAATTACAACACAGCCTTATAACTTTACAGCTTTGTAATTATATTGTTTAAACAAATACTGCTGCCCTTTTTTTAAGTAATTCTTACAGTCAATACCAGATTCAGCCAGAAACAGAACCAGAGGTCAGTTTTCCATGTTTCTATTAACTGCAAATGGAGACTGATATGATTCTATGGTTTATTTAACTACCACTGGTCTTACCTGGTACTCATTTTCTGCATTTTCTATGATCTTAATAAACTCCTTAGCAGTTTGGACATCACTCTGCAAAGGAGAAAAAAAAATGTTTTTATGTTTAAGAGCAACTTACATAAGCTACACAATAGATTTCTTCTCAAATGATAGGCTGAGTACAGATAAAGTGGGTAACATCATCAGCTTGTGCCTCGTGGTTGTAGCTGGGTTCCTTTCACTAACTACGTACTCGATAGAGCTTGTGCTCCAAACTGGAACAGGGCTGCACCCTAGTGAGCAAAAGGAACGTGGACCTTCATGGTAAAATGAGTAATTTTGCAGCTGTTGCTCCCTCTACCATCCTAGAGGATTTCTTATTTTCCCTTAGTGTATGTCTCTTACTGTTCCTTTCCCAGGCAGAGTTAGAAAAGCATATTCTGTCCTCTTTAACCCAAACTTCCAAGAGAAGCTTTCCAATAGAGACTTTCTAATAAGACTGAATTTTAAGCAGTTGGGAATCTGGGATTCCTATGTGACTCTAAACACTACACTGAATGTTCATCCTAAAATTACTTTTAAGTCAAGAGACTGCAGTCATAGCAGTGCATGCTTCCTGAGCTGTTTAAGGAATAAAACAGTTGCTTGTCATACAGATCTTTTAGCATACTTACTGACACCTGTACAGAGTCCTGAATGTCTTTGTGGCTAACCAGCTGGACGTTGCCATCTTCATAGTAATGGACCTGGATAAAGAGATAGAATGCGGGTTTTATCACGACCACTCATTCCAGAATTCCTGAGCCCCCAAATGCTACTAAAATGGCACAACAGAGCATTGTGCCAGTCTTCTCTGCTCACATGGAGACTAAAAGCAGGATGGATTATCTAAAAGGTTTCATTCTTTGTCAAGACTGTTCAAGATTATGTTAATGCAATAAAATGCCTAGAGCTGAGATAAGAGCAAATCTAAAAGATTCAAGGTAGAGGTTTTAGCCCTATAAAGTGAAGCAAAGTGGAGGCCTATAGGGCAATGCTACATCATAAACCACAGGCCATATCTGAGACTATTCCTGAAATACTAGATTGAAGAATTAATTTCTTGAATTGTTTAGTTTAATAGCATCCTGACTTGAGAAGGACATCTCTGCTGCATTTCAGCATCTCATTCTTAGCCAAATGCATTTGTGTAAGAGAAGCACAGTGCAGCTTCTCCTGTTACTGCCAGGAAAAATAACACACCTGGATTTTGAGCACTGCAGCCACTTGAGCTGTTGGCGGTGTGATAGTAAACTTCCATTCTGATCTCCAACGCCCATTCCTAAAAGCAATCAAAGCATGAAAAACTATTTCCAAGAAGCTGTAACAGCAAGAAGAACCAAACTAACAAAAGTTCGTTGTTTCTGATGTTGTCTTATCACCAATACTACATGGGATTTAGTGCTTTAGATGGCATTGAGTGAAATTTCTGAAGCCCAGCTGAATATAATGTAGCTTCAGTACAAAGAAGCTCCAGTGCACTTGTGCTCCAGAGAAGCAAAGGAGTATCTATCCAGCTCTGCTAACGCTTTTTCATCTGGATAGGTCACAGGAAGGGTTTTGGTAAGTGCCAAGGGGGCTGCAAGGAAAACATGACAGAAGGAAAAGAACTTCTTGGGAAGCCCAAAACTCCCTGTCCTTCAGACCACGTCAGAGCTAGAGGATGGGTTGGTTTGAGGAACCAGGCAAAAGAAGAAAACACACTATGTTGAAATAGTCTTACCAGAAGTTTTTGGGCTGAAACTGGTGGCTCTCAATACAGGCAATAATTGTCTGCTGTCCATCTATAGATTTACCATAAACCTGTATTTAGAAAAAGAGTTAAAAAGGCCCAAGAGCTAAGGAAAGCCATTCTTAATCTCTGTTCTTGGCAGCAGGGTGGAGGCTGCTGTGGTGGTACCTCACTGGGAATATGCACCACGAGTTAAACTGTCCAACACCTCCCCTGGCAGGCATTTTATTACCTGGAGGTGTGAAGGTGCTTGGCAGTCATGACTATGAAAAAGGTTTAATCCATCTTTACCACTGTGTGCATACCAAGATAGTTGCACCCTCTTTGGAACATTCCAAAGGTAGCCAAAATGCTAGTGAGGATGGAGAATTCCAACAGCTCTGTCCAGCAGAGTCCGCTCTAGGACTGACTGACTCAGAGCAATACACTTTTGGGGAAACAAGATGGATACTCAACAGTGCAGAAGCCATTGGGGTAATGATCTTTGACGTAGGCTCTCAATGCAATGTCACAGGCATCTCTCCACTGTTTTAAAGCTAATTCTGTGTCTTCGGGCTGGGGATCACTCGCTTCTTTCCTTAAGTGATCAAACTTAAAAGAAAGTTTGTTTCTTGGGTCTAAAAATCTGCCATTTCCCAGATCACCATGTTCTGTGATTAAGACCTGTAAAAGAAGTTGAAATGATGATACATTTAGATTGCTATAGATGTGTTATTTTTCATTTTTTCCTACTTGCATATCAGTGTTACAATAGGTTCTTTCATTGAGCTATAAGGTCACATAGAGAAGACCAAGTATTTTCAGTAATAATTTAAATTAATAGCAGTTGTTGTGAGGCTGAAGGTAACTCTCTACTCTCCACAGTAATACTGCACTTAGACTGCTGTTCCAGAAAAGCCTGAACTATAATAATGTATATATTTATCTTAAAATTTGGTATCCTTACAATTTAAGCAGGTTGCTTTGCTTTCAAAGTTATTTTGGCTGTTTTCCTTCTCCGTTTCTAAAGAAAATGCAGAATTTTACTCTGGAATCTACCATTTATTGCCATTTCCATGTTGCAATAGCTCTACTTCTGGGCAAGAAGGGTATATAGATGTGACTACTTCTAAAACACAGCAGCTAAAGCAGACAGCAAAGCAGCATTGCACATTCTCTCCCTTTTTCTTTTTCACCATTAATTCTCTGGCTTCCCAAATATTGGCCCTCTTAATATCTGCCTCCCGTAAACATATCTGGGACACCAGAAAAGCTGGGTCAGAGCTTGGCTCAGAGAACAGAGCAGATGGTCAGGCAGCTTTCTGGCTTCTCTACGACTTTGTTCTAAAAAAAAAGTTAAAAAAAAACCCCCAAACAACTTGTTTTGCTGGCATAGACTGGATAGTATTAGGTATAATCATTACACCGAATCAATGATTTGATATAAACAAAGATATGGTTTGTTTTTTAGGGTAGCTGGGAATGGATTAAAATTGCAGAAAATAAAACAAACTATTAAGAATCTACTATCAATTGTCAACACGAACTGTAAGCAAGTAGCAACATAAGGATTTGCAAGTGAGCTTTAAATAGACAGTAATCTTTAATCATTCATACTCTTAAGTAAAATTCCAGTGACTTCAGCATGGAGCTTTAAGGAACAACGAATTGGACAAAGTAAGTAGTACAAGACAGGACTTAAAAAGAATATTTTGCTTATGCTTTGTTCTTATAGAAGGAAGTTTGGCATTATAATGATATGAGTGGGAGAAGGAGGAGAGGTGGTACCTTGTGAGCAGAATGAGTGAGTCAGCTGATGGTGATGTTGACTTGTGAGTCAACATCTTGAGGAAACATTTTTATTGCTTTTTCACAGTGCCGTAATACAAACCCCAGGTGTACAAAGTTTCCTCTTACCTGATCATCGTACCCTTCTATCTTCACCGGAGTGAACTGATCCATGTTGTACTGTGCAAATGCACTGTTGAGGATTAAAAGAACATGAACTTTAGCTGTACATGCACATTTCTTTTGACTCAAGAAGTACGCTGTGTTATTATATTACAGCAAACATCAACTTAAATGGGGCAAATAATACACATGAGCACTGTTAAGGGATTTTCCAATACCTTTTACTGTAGATAGCTATAAACACCAGGTCTAAAAGCAGGTTTATTTAGTGATGACTAGGAAAATACAGAGTTCAAAAGCAGAACAGCAGGTAGCCTGGGGGAATGTGAGCAAGCCAAGGCAAAACAGGAACACCCCAGCTACAATTTAGACAGCAGCAAGGTAAACAAATGAGTAGACAAATATTTACAACAATTTTCTTATGTAAAGGCTTGCTGACTGACACGTCACCTAGCTTGAAATAAAATCTTAGCATCAAAAAGCTTGTATGTATAATCTTTAAGAACCTTCTGCTGAAGCTGTGGAAGTAAACAACATATTTTGAAAACTTTTTATTAAGGGCAGTTCTTTTTCTAAACTTAGGCTATGGATTACTCAGTATTTCAGGCTTCACTTACTTTATACATCAGATGATCCAACACGATCAGACATTTCCGCTGCTGCAGATTTAAACTCTTTGGCAGAGTGCCTGCCTTCCTGTCAGTTTTATACAGCACAAATTCCAATTTAGGGCTTTAAAAAAGTATCATCCACACCTTTATTATATATTTTGTTAGGTGGGGTAAGGAATTACAGAACATTGCTCTGAATACAGCAAATGGTTTTCTTTGTCACAGAATAATGGGTATAAGAAAACAGAAGTATCGCTGATGGTAATTTGACTTGTGTTTGAATTCTTAGTACTTACTGTGCTGCTCCTTCCCTGAGAAGATTGTCATTGTTAAGCAATAACCGGACATCTAGAGAAGAAAGGGTTCAGGTGGGTTACTGGATTTTTTAATCAAATTTTTCTCTTTATGCATTTTATTTTCAACTGTACAAATGCAAACATTAATATGATTAAATCATTTCATTAAACAGAAGTAGTCCAGAAGGACTGTATGCTTTCCCTAGCCACTTAACCTTAAAAGCAGTATGGTGTGACACAGCCTTAGATTTTTGTAACAGATAAAACGTGAAGAAAACACCACAGATCATTTTTTCCTTAATTACTTACCATTGAATACTTCATTGAACTCTCCAGGGGGTGCATGAGTGATGAATTTTGCAGCTATACGCACCTACAATGAAGCAGAAAAGTAATTAAAGACAAAAGATCATTTACTAAGTTTGTACATATTGAAGAGATTCACCAACAAAACCAACTCTGAAGTGACAGAAAGTGGCAGATTTAGGGAAAAATCTAGGCATGCACTGTCAAGATAGAAACAGTCTTGTAAGACTATTCAAAGCAAGGCTAGACAGGGCTTGGGGCAACCTGGTCTAGTGGAAGGTGTCCCTGCCCATGGCAAGGGGGTGGAACTGGATGATCTTCAAGGTCCCTTTCAACCCAAACCATTCTGGGATTCTATGAAGGCATGTGGACCTGTGAGTGATAACATAAATAGCTGAAAAGGCCAACTTCCAATGTCCAGAAACTCTGAATCTGGAAAAGAAAACTCTGTCTCTTCTAAAGTGTAATAAAACTGCAACGTGTTCTGAAATCCAAGACACGTCTTGCACTGTTAGAATTTAGGTGGTCCAGGTATTGATTCTGTTGGAATTAGTAAGAGTTTATGGTTTTCATTATCAAATCTTTTATGGCTTTTACAGGACCAAAGGGAATAGAAAGATCTTGGAAGAAATGAAAGAGGAAATGTCACAAAATTAAACCTCTCCCTTAGAAAAATAAAAACGTCACATTTCCTCTGATAAGCCCAGCTAACAAAGCTGACCAATGAGCCTCCCTAGTCTAACAAGACACTTACTGAAAGTGACTGCAGACTTGCTCATTACCACTCTGATTACTTTCTACTTTTCATTTTGAGCAGCAAAACAAGAGTTGTGTATATAGATCCAATTGCTTCACCTGAGTTATTGCCAGAGCTGGAAATAACTTGCTTCACTCAACAGTCTTCCCTGTTTTAATTAGAAATCGTTCGTATTGTTTGTCATGTAATTATTTAAAGCAAGCCACAAAAAGAAATAAACACTTTTCCAAACAAAAGGTAATATTTCAACAGGATCAAGTAACAACTCTGCCTTAACTGGATTGAGCTTCAGATAAAAATACATGGTCTTCCAAATTAGCAATTATTTCAAAAAAATAGATATACATTCTTTGTGCCTGAAGTAATTGAGCAATACAAAGAAAACATTAAAAATACAGTATCTTATGTAATTGATAAGATGCAGAACATAAAACCATTTTCTCTTAATTTTCTGGTTTTAGGTTGGTAAGTATACAAATCTAAAAACTGAGCTCTTGAACTGTTTTAAAACTTTCACTATTTAAAGGGCTGTAATTAGGACAGATTGCTGCCGTAATACTGTCAAATTTCACTGTCAGAAATTTGGGTGATGATGAAGAGAGCCTGGCAGTAATTTAGAGACCCTGCTGCTCTATATCCTCTGCGGACTTCATTCAGAGTCCGCCCCAAAAGGCTGAAAGATTTCTGAAATGACACCATGTGCTTTTCTGAGCAAGTACAATTGTAAGCACAGCACAGAATATCACTGTGCTAAAGCTCTCACAAGTACCAACCACTAATGCCGGGATGCCTCTCAGTGGCAGTAGGACAGCACTGGAATACACCCTGCAAATTAACTCCCTTGATGAACAGATTCTCTTTTATAAGGTGCTTCAACATACAGCAAAAAAAAGGTTCCTAAAAAGCTGTAAAATTTAATATCTTATAAATTTATGCAATGATGTTGTGGCTGCAGAACATGAAACCCTTGCAAATGGGGTTACTGTTTTAGTAGGCTGAACTTTAGATCTTTAATGGAGTCTCATAATGAAATCCTTACAGGAAAAAGAAACAACAAACAAACACAGAAACCCCCCAAGTGTTACGTGAGAGATTTTTACAGTTTTCCACAAGTTCTCTCACTTGGAAGGATGAACAAAATTAAATCAACACAGAAAGGCCTCTGCACTTCAATCAACTGTTACTACAAACCCAGTTCTGAACAAAGGAAAGGCTGCAAATGGAAAATGTTCACTTGAATAACTATCCCTTGCCCTGCCTCTCACGGAGCAATAAAATACAAAACATTTCAGTCAAACTATTGAAATCAGGAGTGCAGGAAACAGGCTGGGCAGTGATTACTTTGAAATGTCAAGCACTTGAATGGTTGGTGGTGTTCAGAGCTGGTTTCTTGCAGGGCGGTGTCAGGATGCTCCTCTGCAGCAACACCAAAATAGGACTTTCTGCAACCTGCCCCATTTCCTGACCCCCGGGGCCATTTCAGGTGCCAGTTCAGCTCTGCAACATCAACTTCCTGCTTCTAAAATGGGGAAAGTGTCTGAGGGGAAGGGAAGCTGCTCAGCCGTTAGTTTAAACTGGCAAAATGCAGCAGAATGAAATGGAGCAAAACAGGACATTTCAGAGGAACTTAAAAGAAAATCACAGAATCACAGACTGGTTGGGTTGGAAGGGACCTTAAAGCTTACCCAGTCCCCTGCCACAGGCAGGGACACCTTCCACTATCCCAGGTTGCTCCAACCTGGCCTCGGGCACTTCCAGGGATGGGGCAGTCACAGCTGCTCTGGGCACCCTGTGCCAGGGCTTCCCCACCCTCACAGGGAAGAATTTCTTCCCAATATCCCATCTAACTCTGTCCTCTGGCAGTGTGAAGCCATTCCCCTTGTCACTCCAGGCCCTTGTCCCAAGTCCCTCTCCAGCTCTCTTGGAGCCCTTTTAGGCACTGGAAGGAGATCTAAGGTCTCCCTGGAGCATTCTCTTCTCCAAGCTGGACACCCCCAGAACAGTCACAAGATGGATACTACAGTAAATCTTTGCTGCATGTTTCTCTTTCAGATCCTTCCTTAAGGTTGTCCTTCTCTGCCTGTGTGAGGCATGGAGTTAGTTGAAATTGAATCCATGTTCTAAAGGCCATATCAATTCTGCTCTGGAATACTTATTTCAAAAAACATCACCTAAAATACTGCCTAATGGATGAATTTCACCTTTAAAGCTCTGCTTGTTTCACAAATGATGTCACTGAAATGAAGCTGAAATTGCAGTTTAAGGGAAAAATGAAAGCATCCTCTGGACTTGTAGGATCCTTGAAGATCCATGAGCCTGAACAAATCCTCCAGAATGTTAAGAAACAGCCTAAGCACTAATTGTAACACTTCTATAACATAAGGAAGAGTAATGGCGTATTTTTAAACTACGGTTTGTGGACAACAGTGTTATGTGGCACAGGACTTGCAGTCTCTAACTTTCCCACATTCCTACACAAGAGAAACAAACTACTCATTTGCCCCTTTCCTAAAATAATTATGGCTCCATTTGCTCCTACTAAGTCCTTTCTATCCAGTGTAATTTGTAGGATCTACATCAAAGTTCCCGTCAGCAGCTGGGGCGAGCAATAAACGCACCCACACACTCGGAGGGTGTTTAGGAAGTGAAGAGGTTGCAAAGCACCTTATAGACACGCTGGTTACTTTGCTGATTTGGGAAAAGAAGAGCAGAAAATACATTTTCGCAGAATCTTTTTGGTTGGGAAAGACCTCCAAGATCATCGAGCGATCAACCTGTGACTAATCCCCACCTTGTCAACAAGACCAGAGCAGTGAAGGCCACGTCCAGGCATCAGCAGAGATGGGGACTCTACCACCTCCCTGGGCAGCCCCTGCCAATGTCTAATCGCCCTTTCTGTTAAGAAACTCCTCCTGACGTCCAGCCTAAACCTCCCCTGGTTTAGGTTGAGACTCTGTCCATTTTCATGCACAACAACGGGCCGAGACGCCTCAGCTGCACCGAGACAATGAAGAAATCGGACAGCAAAGTGCTTCGATGGTAAGGAACGGCCGGTCCTTCACCCGGGCGGCGGCGGCCCGGCGGTCTCGGGGGCCCGCCCGCCCCGAAGCACCTGCAGGCCGGCACACAGGCACCGGACGAGCCTGCCCGCCACTCCCCACCCACTGCCTTCCCGGGGGCAGCGGCGCAGGCCCACAGCGGAGGAGCGGCCACCCCCCTTCCTTTACCTTCTCCTCATCCGACACCCGCTCCTCCAGGTCCGCCATCTTGGCAGCTGTGTGCCCGGCCCCGCACAGTGCATGCCGGGAGCGCCGGGCAGCGGACCGAAAGCGCTGGTGGCGCCATCTTAGCTGTGGGCAGACACCGCGCGGCCGCCATCATAAAAACGAGTGGGTTCTCGCGGTACTGGCTGACAGAGCCACCGCCTCCCGGAGCCTCCGGGGCTCCCGGTCATCGTGTGGGATATGGTCGGGCGGAGCAGAGGTGATGGGCTCGACGAACAGGCTGCCCACTCTGGAGGAGCCCCGCCCTGGTCGTCCCGGCCCTGTCCCGGCGTGCCCCATGGGCTGCGACGGCCGGGAGCTGTAGACCGGAAGCGCGGCTGCCGCCATCTTCGCTGCGGGCAGATGCCGTGCTGCCGCCATCATAGGAACGGGCAGGTTTTTCCCTACCGGGAACACGGTGGTGGCGGAGCTGCCGTGTCCCGGAGCCTCCAGGGGGCCCGGTTGTGGTGTGGGGGACGATCGGTCCGCGCTTCGCCCTGGAGCAGCGGTGATGGGGTGGGCGAACGGGCTGCCCGCTTTGGCGGAGCCCCGCCCCGGTGCTTG
>VZRQ01006896.1:109620-138272 GCA_013397975.1 Machaerirhynchus nigripectus
TCCCGGCGTGCCCTGTCGGCGGTGATGGCGGAGGGCAGCGGCAGCGGTGGGAGCGGCCGGGGGCCGCCGTGCCCCGGGGCGGCCTCGGCGTTTCGGCGCTGGGAGCAGCTGCGGCGGCAGGCGACGACGCCGTGGGCCCGTGGGCTCCTGGCCGTGGCTGCTGGCCTCGGGCTCCTGTACGCAGTGCTGCGGGTGCCGGTGCGACTCCGGGACGGCCTGGCGGCCGGTGAGGGCGGCAGGGGCGGATGGCGTGCCGGGGGGATGCGGACCCCGCCTGTGGAGCCGGGCGTGCGGGCGGGGCAGGCTCGGCCCGGCCGTGCCCAGCATCCTGGTCTGTGCCGGGAATAGTGTATCCAGTGGGACCGGGAGAGTGATTGTCCCGCTGTGTTGGGTACTGGCGAGGGGCTCCGCAGGTGCTGTGTCCAGGTCTGGGACCTTCCATTCAGGAGGAACGTTGCGGGGCTGGAGTGTGTCCAGAGAAGCGAACGGAGCTGGGAAGGGGCTGGAGCCCCAGGAGCGGCTGAGGGAGCTGGGAAAGGGGCTCAGCCTGGAGAAAATGAGGCTCAGGGGGGCCCTTCTGGCTCTGCACAAGTCCCTGACAGGAGGGGGCAGCCGGGGGGTCGGGCTCTGCTCCCAGGGAACAGGGACAGGAGGAGAGAAAACGGCCTCAGGCTGGGCCAGGGGAGGCTCAGGATGGACATCAGCAGGAATTTCCCCATGGAAAGGGTGGTCAGACATTGGAAGGGGATGGTGGAGTCCCCATCCCTGGTGGTATCCAGGGAACAGCTGGACCTGGCACTCGGTGCTCTGGTCACAGTGTTGACAAGGTGGGGATTGGTCACAGGTTGGACTCAAAAAGGTCTTTTCCAAACTAATTGATACTCTGATTCTGTGAGTATGTCCCAGCAGTGCCTATGGGCTGGTCCTGCATCCCAGCTTCACTCAGTGACACACTGAGCTCACCACCTGCCCCCAGGGTTGGGGACACGGCTGAGGACTGGGCAGTCCTAGGGCAGCTGGAAGTAGCTAAGGCACTGCCCCGGTGCTGCCTGAGTGCTGCTACGTGCTCCCACCTGGGGGTCTGTCAGGCTGGAGCCCTCTCCTGGCCACCCCTGTCCCTGTCCAGCCTGCGCCGGTGGCAAGGCTGATGTGCAGTTTGAGTCCAAACCATGGTCAGAGCACCACTAGATAATTGCATTCCCTGCACTGTGTTCTCAGTAGAAGGAGGGAGAGGTCTTTGGAAAATGTATGTTAGCGCTTAATGTAAATTTGCATCAAAACAGCGTGATGTTGTCTTAAAGTGAAACACTATGTTAAACTGGCTTGTTGTGGTCCAGCAGCCATTGTATGGGTGAAACCGTAAGATGCTTTGTCTAGAAATGTACACTGATTTTTTTTTTTAATTTGGTTTAAAAATTAACTCTCACAGGTGGTTGCAAACTAAATAATATGTAGTTGAGGATTCCCCCTACTAATGTACCATTATAAAGCTCCTAGGGCTGTATTATACTATAGATTTGCATGATATTCAGCATTCTTTAATAGGCAAGCTATTTTTGTTTTTCGGTTCTACTTTTTAAGTCTTTGTTTTTGTTTCTTTTAACAGTGACTGTGTTCTTAAGCACTTTGACTCCAAAATTCTACTTTGCCCTTACAGTGACTTCATCTTTTATATCTGGACTGATATTTGTAAGTAGTCCAATTTTTTTTTTTTTTAGACAACTTTAGCACCTCTCAGATGACTTTATGAGGGGTAAATGGAATGAGTATCAGACTCTAGAGGGTGCCTTTGTGCTGGGAAGGAACTACTCTGATGTATTGTAACAACTCTTTTGCCGTGTGTTGTATGTTGGGACTGTATGAATCTGAGAAAATAACTTGTATGGAATCCTAGAATGGTTTACCTCCTCTGACACAGCTCCAGCTGCTCCCTTGGGTCCTGTCACTGGTCACCAGAGAGAAGAGACCAGTGCCTGATCCAGGCACAGGATCCAAATTGGTCCAGGGCTGACAGTTTGGTGCAGTCCTAGAGGGCTTGTGCTATGCAGGTATTTTTAATAGCTTCAAAAAGAGATGATAATATTTTTGGCCCAAAATTGCTGGTAAGTGACTGTCATTGCTGTTAACTTAGCCTTGTCTTTTGTTAGCCTCTCTCTTTCTGGTTAGTAGAACATCTCAGGTTAATGGGTGGTTTTGTGCTTTATTCTTTTAGATTATTTTTGGGAAATGAAAAAACTACACCTGTGTTGAATACTACAAATTTGGTACTACAGGTAGGGCTACAGCTTGAAGTACCCTCGCCAGACAAAGAGGATATAATGTTTTTGCCTCTATTCCCAGTTTCCTTATACAGGCACTACTGGAAGGGTTTATGAGTTGCCCTAATGACCTGGGGAGGGAGGAACATAACATTTGACTAAAATTTTGCTGGTTTTTTTCCAGTCTCTTTCATGTTTGTGAGTATGCCTGCATGACAAGACAGGCCAAACCAGATCATTAGTATTACTCTGTCTGGAGATAAGTTCCATCCCTGATCATTTGCAAGGGGATGTCTCTGTGAACACTCTTCATCTCTCATGTTTGCTGGAAGGGTGTCAGCTAAGGAAATTTCTGGTGCTTTTTTCTCCTGTGACAGGTGTTTGAGTGGTGGCACTTCCGAAAATATGGCACATCTTTCATTGAGCAGGTTTCTGTGAGCCATTTGAGACCACTCATCGGGGGTGCAGAGAACAGCCCCCCAGCCCCGGCAGCTTTCTCGGTGGGGGAGAGTGAGACCAGCAGGCAGAACATGCCAGGTGATTCCTGATGTGTCCCAGCAGCTTTCCTTAAGCTTAGAGGTGGCTTTTAATGGCTTTGCCTCTGCATTAGTGCTTGTGAAGAATGGACAAAGCCTACATTTTAGAAAGTGTTTTATTAGTAGTGGTGAAAATAAACGAAATAATAACGTGTTTTTGCTCTAAGCCATTCATTGTTAAAAGTATGATTTAGAAAACATTATACATTTAGCTAGAACTGTTTCAGTAACATTAGTTATTTACTATTGTAAATATGTGCAAGGTAAATATTGCATGAGTGTACATGGCAGTGTTTAATCTTCCCACCACGGGCTTTTGTACCCCAGCTATGTTGGGAAGCAAAAATATTTACGGAATAGCAGAAGTTTATGAAGATGATTGTATAGTAATAAAATTAAAGCAGCTTTTGACAGTACAAGTGCTTTTGCATTACTGCACTTTAACATCAAGGTAATATTTCCTGTGCTTTTAATTTAAAAAGTACTTTTTGTTTTATTTCCCAGAATGCAAAGTGTGGCGAAATCCTCTCAATCTTTTCAGAGGGGCAGAGTATAGCAGGTATTAATTATCTTTCTTTCCACTGCATATTTTTAAAATTAATCAGGGGCATGCACGTGACTTCTTCACAGAGCTTGCACTGGTAATGTCAGGAGACAGCTGGAGACCTGCAAGATTATAGGGTGATTGATGCCAGTCCTGTGTTTAAAAGGCACTAAGCCAAGCTTTGGGAGTTTCAATGTTAAGAACAAAAATATTACTGTAACATCAGGGTTTGTTGAGGGTAAAGTGGGAAAAAAGCTTTATTCAGAGGTTGAGACAGTGATTCTCAATCTAAATTCTCTTTTATTAAACTGTAAGTCTCCTAGTGTTACTTCATGGGAAAAGCTGCTTTCTAGGAAGCCAGTTCCCAAGTTATTTGGAACTTTACAGATTATTGAACAGTAGTACTTAAAACTTCATTTTTGTAGCTTTAGTCTTATTACAGATTTTGTGTACTAGGCACATCAACATTGCTGATGGCTAGGATTGCCTCTTACTGAAATTTCTGCTGTTTTAGGTACATGTGGGTGACTGGGAAGGAGCCTCTTACTTACTATGACATGAATTTGTCTGCTCAAGATCATCAAACCTTTTTCACATGTGACACGGATGCCCTTCGGCCTTCGGATACAGGTACTGATGTCTGCGTAAGGTGTGTAAGTGTTGAACAGTGTCAAGTGCGTGTTTTTAGTGAATTTCAAAGTAGTGCAAGTTATCATGTCCAATATTTTGTGAAACTGTAGCCTTTCTCAACTACTAAAGAGGTTTAATAGATGTATAGAATCACAGAGTGGTTTGGGTTGTGAGGGACCTTAAAGCCCATTTCGTTCCACTCCCTGCCACGGGCAAGGACACCTTCCACTAGACCAGGTTGCTCCAAGCCCCCTCCAACCTGACCTTGAAATTTAGTATTAAATGTTCAGTGAAATTTAGTGGAAAGATGTTGCTTTACCTTGTGCATTCTCTACAACTTTAGTGCTGTCAGGGTCCTGACATTTTTTAAGATCTCACACATTTCAAATAATTAACACAATATTGCAAACCTGGATTATATTCTCAACAGTCAGAATGTGGTCTTATTTAAACTTTAGGAATGAATAGTGCAGTCTCCAGATTTTTTCCTTGTGTTCCACGTGTTTAGTGCAGAAAATGTTCTTTACCTGGTTATTGTCAGTGTGGGTGTGAATTATTGTCAATTTGTCACATTCCGGAGGTGTTCCTTGTCAGCTGGCTGTGACATGTTTGATATGAAAGATGTGTTTTTATTTCACAAAAGGGAGTGTATTGTCTCGCTTGCTGAGCCAAGACTAATATTTTGTTTCCGAAAGAAAACTCAAATATTTTTCCACGTTATTCTTGCTGGACAGCAGGAGGTTTCGTTCCAAAAGAAACATGTATGGATTCTTCAGTTTTCTTATCGTCCTTGAGATAGGCCAGATATAGAACTCCATGAATGTAAGGTTTTGGAGTTCTTTCAGAGCTGGTTTTTACTGTGAAAGCTAATAATTCTGCATAGAAAATGGTAGCTCTGTGTTGTTTTCCTAGAAGTTGGTTTTCAGTTTGTGTTTTCCGTTTTTCCTGAATGGCAGCATGGTGGGGAGGGGTTTGGAGTCATTGCATTGAAATAATTTCGAATTCAAGTTGTAATTCAAAGGACACTTCTGAATAGATTTCACTGTTTTTACTTGTTCCCTAGAACACTTTCTAATAAGCTGATTATTTATCTTGAATTGGCTTTGCCATGTGATGCCACTCAAATGTGCTTTGTAAATTTAAAAAGAAATTGTTAACTCTTTATGACAGTTGTCTAACAATAATCATGGAACAGAATCGCAGGATGGTTTGGTTTGGAAGGGACCTTAAAGCCCATCCAGCTCCACCCCCTGCCATGGGCAGGGATGCTTTCCACTATCCCATGTTGCTCCAAGCCCCATCCAGCCTGGCCTTGGATACTTCAGGGATGGAGCAGCTGTGGCTGCTCTGGCCAACTTGATATTTTAAGTACAAAACTCTACCTGTGCAAGACACCACTTACTTCATCACTGTTTTCTTTGAAGTTCTGTTTGAAAGCTTAAATTAAAGTTCTGTGCAGGTCTATGCAAGAACCTGTGTTTAACAATTGCTCCTGCCAAGCTTTCAATAAGTCTTGGGAAATGTTTCCAAAAATCTGTAGCAATTTAGAAATTGTACATCTGCCTGGTTATGTAAGCTGTTTCTGTGCTTCGTGTAGGAGTTCTGAGATGGTCAGTGAGGAGTCTTCCTGCTGGTGTTGCTTTCTTAAACTAAATTTGGGGCATAATGAACTGTTGGAAGAATTTGATGCTTGTGGTAGGAACAGGCTGAAATTAAAACACTTGTTTGTTCTTTCTTAAAACAATCATACAGAAAACAAGAATTTTCAGACTGGAAGGGAATGTTAATTAGAGCTGGCTCCAAGCAGCCAGTGTTGCCTCCACTGGCTCCCAGGTCTTTCGCTGGTGTCCATGTCCCTCACCATCCTTTCCATGTTTTTCCTGCAGTTATGCAGAAAGCGTGGCGAGAGAGGAACCCGCAAGCCCGGATTAAAGCAGCATATCAAGCTCTAGAGTTGAACAATGAGTAAGTTCATAAGTTCAGTTGCTGTACTTCTAGTGTGAAGGATTAAGTGGAAGGATATTGAGCACACTATCAGTTTCTTCATCTAATAATTCACTTTTAGGAAAAGTTCTGAATAGCTTAAGGGGGACTCTTGGGACTGGGAATTGCACGTGGGGCTGTAAATTGCACTGAAGTCTTGAACTGTTCTACTAAAGACATCTTCTGTGCTGCTTTTTTTCTTAAGTAGTTGTATTAGTGGCAATAACAAATGAGAAATCTTATTCAGGTGTGGAATGGTCTAAATGGAATATGAGATCATGTATGTCAGAGATGGCATCGTGGTAGAACTGTATTTGGAATTCACAGATGCCACTCCTGTAAAGGATTTAAAAGTACTCTGTAGCATAAACCAAAGAATTTCCCCCACTACTGTGATCTGCTTTGTTATGTTGTCTCGTTGTCTTTGCATAAAATGTTTTAAAATCTCCTGGTTTTGAAAAAGCCTATCAAACAAAGAAAACCTTTCTAGACAATTACAGACCATTCTTAGTGTCAAGGAAAAGAATTTAACTTGTTTTTACAATTTCTTCCTTTTTCCCCTCCCAATAGATTGGGGGTTGTGGGTTTGGTTTTTTTTCTGTAAAATGGAAAAGGTTTCTTTTTTCCCGTCACGCCCCCTTTGAACTCACGTCAGTATTTTGGAACTTTAATGTTGACAATGCTTACAAATTAAACATAAGTGAATTTTGCCCATTTCTGATGCTTCTGACACTTATTAAAAATACTAAAGTTCCTCTCTCAAAATAAGTAGTAGGTTTTTCTCTTATTTCAGTTGTGCTACTGCATATGTCCTCCTGGCTGAGGAAGAAGCAACAACTATTGTGGATGCTGAGAAATATTTCAAGCAGGCTCTGAAAGCAGGAGAAATTATTTACAGAAAATCTCAGAACTGCCATTCCCAGAGCCCCCAGCACGAAGCACAGCTGAGTAAGGACTTTGAATCACATTAACTCTTGGGTTTGTGTGAGCAGAAATGTAAAACTAAAGTTACTATTAGGTGAAGGAAGGATTGAAACTGATAGACCAATATTTTTTTGTCTTTGTAATTAGGAAGAGACACCAATGTATTGGTGTATGTGAAAAGGAGGCTAGCTATGTGTGCCAGGAAACTTGGAAGAATACGAGAAGCAGTAAAAATGATGAGAGATGTAAGTAAAAGTAAAAAAAACCTGAGTTAACCATTGTTTTCAGTCACGTTGTCCAAGTTGATGGTTTAAAGTTCATTTCTAGGCATCATAATTAGTCTAAGTGAATTATTTTCCCGTGAGATTTGCACTTCATGATTGGATGGGGCTTTGAGTAACCTCATCTAGTAGAAGCTGTCCCTGCCCTTTTACTATTGCAGGGGGTTGGAATGAGATGAGCTTTGATTGCTTCCAGCCCAAACCATTCTGTGATTTTATGAAATGATGCAATTCTTTCCATGCTGCTTCCATGCCAGTTTTTAACACTCTGAGACAACAGAACATTGAAAGATCCTAGATTACTGTACTGATTTCTATTAGGTATTTCAGTGATTCAACTGCAATTCTATATGTAATTTATTTCTCTTTATACTGTTTTGCAGCTGATGAAAGAGTTTCCACTTCTCAGTATGCTGAATATCCATGAAAACCTCCTGGAGGCTCTTCTGGAGTTACAGGCTTATGCAGATGTCCAGGCAGTTTTAGCCAAGTATGATGGTAAGTGATGCCTGTTGGAAAATGTGGGTGTTTTTGAATAAGAGTGTAGGTGAAGTGGGCAAGGGATGTCTGTCCACAGGCAGGAGTCTACCCATGACCTCAGCAAGGTGAGCAGATTCCCTTCATCAGTAACAAACAGGTGCTTCCTGAGTGCAGGTCAAGTTCTCCTTTTGACTGCTGAGGTCAAATTTAGGCAAACTAAATTGCATACAAATTACTTTCTATGTTTTTAAGTTACTTCTAATCTGTAAAAAAATCCTTGCTTCAATTCAAAGATTATTTTAATTAATCTCTTCTGCATCCCTGGTTATGCCTAAATTCATCAGCCTTTTTCAGCCAGCACATAGCCCTGTAAGTAATTGATGTAAATAAGCTGGAAAAGGTAGTTTTCCTTTCTGTCATCTTCCAGACTTGGTCTCGTGCTTCTGCAATGCTGAGGTTGCTTGTCAGAGATTAGCAGCATGCAAAACATGCTGTTTGCCAGAGATCAGTGGTGTGCATCAAATGGTGTAGTTTGCTTTCAGTTTCTGTCTCAATTAGTAGATTTCAGATATTGTGTAAGTCTAAATAAAGGTTAATAAAATATATACTTATTTTTTATTGCTCTCAGTTTTGCCACGCAGACAGTGCCCTTTTTGTGAGTGTACAGCGGGCTGCTGTCAAAGCAGGGCCTTAAATCACCCTTGGAATGGAGGGACATAGCAGTACTTTATGACAGTTATTCTCAGAAGTTGTTGAGTCTCTCTTACATCAATTTTTTACTGCCTCAGGAAATCAAAGGGTATGATATTTTTGCCCAAATCCTGTGCCACTTGTACATGGCCAACCTAGCACCCTGCTCCCGTTCCTCAATCCTCTTCTGTGTGGATTCCTCTTAATTTATGAAAACCATTTGCACTTTGCCCAGTGCTTCTTCCTTCTGTTAACAACAGGAATTGTGACACTTTCTTAAGAAAGGGTTGTTGATTTTTTTCTGAGCATCTGGAAAAATGCATACAAGCTTCAAACTCCCTTCAGCACTCCTGTGTTTGCTTGACACGACAGCCAGACTTGTAGTAAGTGATGGACAAGCCCAGGATGGGATTTACAAAAAAAGCAAGAACCATCTGACTATACACAACATGGTACTTGGGAATTAGACCGCAGACTTTGTCTGCTTTTAAAGTAAACTTGCACTGTGGAGTGCTAACCTTTTAATCTGTAATTGTCAGCTCAAACTTGGCTTCAGATATTCTACAACGCTAAAACTAACAGAATTCTCCCCCGTGGAACTGCAGAAGAACAGAAATTGCATTTTTGTTAAAATTCATCTACATGACTGTAATGTAATTTTTGTGATCAGCTTCTGGTCAGTCTCTCAATGTTGTATAAAACTGTGTTAGTACAGTTGCAAAATTAAGTAAAGATTAGAAGCTTACTTTAAATCTTTGTGAAATGCACATATAAATACACTCTGTTTTAAGTGTATTTATATGTGCATTTCTCTTTGGATTCAGTTTCAGTATCTCGGTATATTTAGAAACAAAAAATGACCCTACCACGTAAATACAACTTTGAGTTTTCAATCTGAGACTGACTGGTGACAGTGCAAAGAAATTCAGATTTTCTAATCACAGCTGAAATGTTCCAGATGTTACATTCATTGTCTCCCATACCCAAGGAAAAATGTTTAACTTGAAGGATGTGGTTTAAAATGTTTGTGTTGCCTTAGAATCTTACAGCTTAATTATTTTATTTTCTGGCAGATATCAGTCTTCCCAAATCAGCAGCAATATGTTACACAGCAGCTCTGCTAAAAGCCAGAGCTGTTTCAGAAAGGTAAGCAAAGACATATGTGAAAACAATGGTTTATTGCTAATCTTGGGTTCTGATGTAAAATATGAAGGAAAAAGGTCTAAATCTTTTGTTTTAAAATTACTTCTAATCTGTAAAGAAATCTTTGCTTCAATTCAAGGATTATTTTAATTTTTTAATCTGTTTT
Source organism: Machaerirhynchus nigripectus (assembly GCA_013397975.1). Taxonomy (NCBI): domain Eukaryota; kingdom Metazoa; phylum Chordata; class Aves; order Passeriformes; family Dicruridae; genus Machaerirhynchus; species Machaerirhynchus nigripectus. The sequence goes on from VZRQ01006896.1 coordinate 119,256, forward strand.
ACATCCCTGGTTATGCCTAAATATGTAGCAGTTACATTTCTAAGAGCAAGTTGAGTGTATTTGTATATACACAAACGTTTGTGCGTGTAATTAAACACAATTTAAAATTCCTTTTAAGCATCCATAGTTAATACAGGTATGTTTTTTTTCAAAAGCCCATGAACTGGCCAAGTGCTTTTGTAAAATCTGTTTTTAGCATTTTGCTCAGAATTTGTTTTTTGGGGTGGATGGAGGGTATTTGTGGTAGTTGATGCTGGCATTCCATTGTGGTCTGAGCCCAGCTCCACCTCCCAGCAGGTGATGCTGTAAAAGGGAGCTGAAAGTCAGGGCGGTCACCTGACATGATTGACATGAATTTTCATATGTCATATGGGCAGGGATAACAGTCAAGGTACCTAACTTAACACGAGCATTTTTCTCCTAGAAGGGTTTGTTTGTGTTTCTTGCTAAATCAACCAATTTTTAAAGAAATCCAAGCTCACAATGCAAGTGAACACCTGGTTAGCATTTATTATTTATTACTTTTGTTCAATGTGGGTTTTTCCCTTCAGGTTCTCCCCAGAAACTGCCTCCAAGAGAGGGCTTAGTACAGCAGAAATTAATGCTGTGGAAGCAATTCACAGAGCTGTGGAATTTAACCCTCATGTTCCAAAGGTAAGAGTATTTTATTTCCTATTTGACCACTTTTACTGCATTCTGAAAAATCCATGTTATAATATAATTTTGTTATTGGAGCCTTTCTAGCCCCATGTTTTTTTGAATTTGGTTATAACTCCAGCCATGAAGTTGTTAAAAACATTAGTATTTATATCATAAATGTTTTGTGGCCAGATCTTTTCTTTTAATAATAGATGATGTTCAGACAGGGTTTTATGCACAAAAATTTAAACTTGGAATTTCCTAACTCGTTGGGAAAATCCAGTAAGGTATTACTGAAGGCCCTTTACTCTCAGTAAGGGCAGACATTAATAAATATAAGTGTAGATATTTAAAGTCATAGAATAATCACAGAATGGTTTGTGTTGGAAGGGACCTTAAAGATAGCTCATTCCAACACCCTGCTTCCTAGTCCCTGAAGCCAAATTAAGTTCTCCAAACAATAATCACTCCACTATTCCAAACCTCTTTACTCTGCTGTGCTTCCAATCATGGCTGCATGGTTATTGAAAGATCTACAGTCACTTATTTTCTTCATCCACGTGTAGACAAGATTAAAAGTCTGTATCACCATAGGCTGTAATTTAATGTCTGGCATCAAAATACAGATTCCACAGAGCACTGGGTGAAAATAAAATCTTGCATTGCTTTTTACTGTACTAGTGATGCTTTCAGTATGAAACCTAGAATGCAGGAGGTTGGCTCAGTGCAGGGTCTAATCCTCTGCAAATGATGATGGAGTCCCAGTGGCTGCTGCTGGGGAGGCTGGAATGATCCGGGCGCTCCGTTCTGTCTGCCTGTCCAATCCAATAGAATGTGCACTGAGAAAGCTAATTGCTGGGAGAAATTGCTGCTTGTTTGCATGACTGATCAAGAGCGTAGCAAGTTCATTTCAGACAGTCTCAGACAGATTTTTCTTTAGCCTCTGCCTTTAGGGTCAGAAGATTATAATGCATTATCATTATCTAAAAGTTCTTTTGTTTTGGGTATCCTCCAGTTGTTTCTGGAGCCTCATATACCTTTTTAAAGAAGTTAGAGATCATTTCAAACAGGCTGTTGTTAAAATACGGTCTGTAGTTCTGCAGACAAATGCAGAAACTGATTCCAGGTTTCAATAATTTGATTTTCTCTTCTAATTGTATATTTATCCATTCTTCGTGGGTTTTTTATTACAATATTGCCTCGAGGCACGATTGATTAGATGACAGAGCAGAATTTTACCGGTGCAGGCTATTTAGAACTCTGAAATGTTTATGGTCAAAGCATACAAGTGAACAAGGGCAGAGAAGTGAAGCCACTCCCCCCATGGATCACAGAGGGGGAAGAAAATCTGATCTGTCCCATAGCCTAAAAATAAATGAGTATGTAAAGTAGAAATCCCTTTGTTCGCACATCTGATGAAAGTGATTGTCTTTGTACGTAACATCATTTTGCATAAAGAAAATAAAATAAGCTTTGTTTTTCTTTGTTCTGCTTTTACAAGGCTGGGGTTTGTTTGGAAAGTTAGAGCTAGCTAGAAAACTGATCCTCTTAAACCATTTCAAATTAGAAATACGTAACTGCTTTTTGGTACTGTATGAAACAATCTTTTGCAGTCATCCTCTGAATATCTTAGAGATTTTTATTGTGTATGAAGACTTCAAAACCTTCAGTACTGACACCTTGCCTGTTTGATTCTTATGGACATGAAAACCTGCCAGACTGGAATTTTTCTGTTTATGTGGTAACATGGGCTCAGAGAGAGCCAAAGCCTGCAGTTGATCACTGGTGTGTTGTGGCAATACTTGCAATGGGGCTTCACCACCACTGCTGTGTTTATATTCCCAGTTAGGATAATGGAAGAGTGGGCACTGTGGAGAGCATGAGGAGTCAGGTCAGGGGTCAGATATTTGAGACCATTTTCCCACAGCAGCCCTGTGTGAGTGATCCTTTACTGTGTTAAAGAAAAAAAATTTTAAAAAAATTGAAGAGGATTAGAGGGGATTAGCAAGAATATTACCCTCCAGAGTGCAGGCCCAAGGCACTGAGAGAAGAACCTAGCCAGGCAGCAAATGTGCTTTATTTGGCTGGGGCACAACCCCTCCTACATTCCTTGAAGAGTCTGAATGGGAAAAGTTAAGTCCTCAAACTGGATTAGTAAATAATCTCATAGTTTGTGGCATCTGCTGAAATAAATCGGTGAGTTAGCTGCATTCTTACACTTTGGAGGACACTCCAAGGAATTGCCAGCTACGTTGATCAAAGATATGCATTAACTGTGGGTGTTATTGAATGAGACACTATATGGTAGGAGAGAACAGCTCACAGGTGAATACTAGAGCTGAAACTGTAATTTCATTCTTGTAAAAAGTAGTCACCTGTTTCTAAAAGCTGGGTTCAAATGAATACCTGACTTTTTTAATGTACCATGAGAAAATGTGGTACATTAACAAAATTGCATGTTCTGTGTTGCAAAAGAAATGGGAAATGATGAATCCTTGAGTTCTTTGACCCTTCTGAGCATCGGATTTTCTGCTGATGGAGGGAGAGGGCTGAAACTGAAAAAATCTGAAATCGGAGATACTTTGTGGTAGCCCAGAAAGACCACATTAAAAGAGGATTTTCCTGGGTTTGGTTTATTATTTTTCCTTTGGTTAGCACCCTGACACTTTCTGGTTTGCTGCTCATACTGTAGAGCTAACAAGTCCTCAACTGCCTACATTGAAACTTTCAGTGATGAAGTAATGAGCAAAAATACCGTTGGTTTGGGGTTTTTTATCAGTCTAAATTTGTCTCCAATTGGTGTTGCACCTGCAGCGTTATACTTAACATCTGTTCCACAAGAATGTGTTTTTATTTTGTCTTACTGAAGCTCTATGTTTTTTCTTGATTTTTTCTTTTTTGTATATGTGAAAGCCTAATTTAAGAGTCACGTACACAGGAGTGTGTTTTGTTGCTTTTCGTTCCTCACATGAGTGCAGCCTGGCTGCTTTGTGCTAGAAACTGGCCCCTTGTACACTCAGTTACACCTGTAATGATCATTTATATTTCGCAATTAAAGGTTTTAGAATATTCCCTGTAACCAGGTGGGCTTTCCATTTTTCCTTTCAGTATTTACTAGAAATGAAAAGCCTAGTGCTGCCTCCAGAGCACATTCTGAAGCGAGGGGACAGTGAGGCGGTAGCCTATGCCTTTTTTCACCTCCAGCACTGGAAGAGGATAGAAGGGGCTCTAAATCTGCTACACTGCACATGGGAAGGCAGTAAGTATCTCCTTTTCTTTTTTTCTGTACAGTAGACTAGTCTCTCTGCCTTAAACCCCCTCAAACATGATTGGTTCTCTTTGTGAGAAGCTGGTCGCCTGATTAGATACAGATCTAATGTCACTCACCCTTTTTGCAGCATTTAGGATGATCCCATATCCGTTGGAGAAAGGACATCTCTTCTATCCCTACCCGAGCTGCACAGAGACAGCAGACAGAGAACTGTTGCCAAGTAAGTGGTTTCTAAGCAGTAATGATAATAAAACACAGGCTAAGGACATATTCAGTTTGTGGTATTCTGTATTTACCTTACTGCGATTTTTTTAGTTTGAGCTTCCTGTGAAGGGGTTTCAGCTATTTGTTGATGTCCCTCCCAAAAGATCCTGAAGCACTTGACATGTGTGTGTGGTAAATGTCAGCTTGATGCTGTAATAGCCTAAGTCCTTCAGAGATGAAATCTGTGTGTGGTACGTTCAGACTGAGTCTGGCCAACTTTGAGAACAACAGAATGGACCATTTGTTAAAAATTGCTTTTAAAAGAATTCATGGATTTGACTGCTGTTGTAGCAAGGAATCGATCCACGGTTCCAGTCCTGCATTGGGTATCCAGTAAAACCTGACTGTGATCTTACAGAGAATCATTGGTTAATCTGTACCTTCATGGAACAGGTATTGCTTTCTGTCATTAATTCAATGGTCTGTATTTATCTGCTGGCTGCCTCCTGGAACTTTTTGTCCATGTATTTCTATGGATTTATACTAACATTTGATACTGAAAACTAAGTCTTATCCAGCTGCTCTTTGCTTCAAGGTTACTTTATGCAATTATGAGCCTACCTGTTTTTTCCTTTGGGCAAGACAAATAAACTATATCATTACTGCCTGTACTCATGATATTTAGGAAAATAGCATTAATTTAGATTAGAATTGAGCAGTTAATAATACATCTTAATTGAATTCCTTTGGGGTTGAACTTCTATATCTTGAAGAAACACAATTCCCCTGGGACTGGAAAGGGCTACTGCAAAAGCACCAGCAGCCCCACAAGAGACCACAGCTGTGGAAAGGAAAACTGCACAGACGTGTTTCTGTTTAAAAGCCTGAAGTTATATTTAAAATGTGTAATTTAAATTTGCCCCCAGACTGCTTTAAATTACTCATTTCTCACTTATGCAGGATATTGCACAAGGAATTCCTTGGTTAGCAACTAACCCTAAATTGTAGACTTCCCAGCATAATTAAACACCAACACATGCAGATATTTCAACAGGATCACTCACGCATTCCTGTTATGTTTTAAATATAAAACTACCTATAAATAAAATCATCTTAGCACTCTTATTGCAGTACTTCCTCGAGAAATCTTGACACTTAATTTTTAAAAAATTTATCTATTTAAAATAATTTTGACCAAATCAATGATTCAGAAAACCTTGATTGGTCTGATGAGTAACGCTTCTCAAATGTCTTTGAACGTATAGAATTAGCTTTAGTTGTCTTTACCTATTTTGAATTTGGTTTTCATTTCCCAGTGTAGGAAAAGCTACTGCAAAAGGAATTGATTCCTATTTCTTAAACACTTTCCTGAATTATATTGCTCCATGTTTTAGAAATTAGGTGAGTTTCTATATAGTATGAATCTCTGAGTACCATTAACATCTCTGATGGATGTTAGACATGGATTTCCAAATATTCTACTTAATTGTGCTCCAAAATCATACCATTAAAACCAAAACAAACCCTGAGCACTTTGCTATTAATGAGTTGCAAGAGCACAAGACATTTTTGCTGGGTTTACTCTTCTAATGTTGCTTTAATGTGCCAGCATTCATAAACAGTAACTGGGAGGGTAAAGTGTCTTTTTCCTCCACAGACTTCAGTTTGAAAAATAATACAATTTTATTTTCTCATTTTACAAAAAGCTTATTTGTAATTTCAGGTTATTGTTAGATTTTTAAAACAGCTTGTCAGGAAGTCCTTTTATAATTACTTATGTCTATAGAAACTATTTTTTTCTTCATCTAAAAATCTTTTCAAATCATTGGATAGAAATCAGAGCTGCAGGTATCCAGAGCCAGTAAGTAATTGCAAATTCACCAAGCAGGTCCTCGGTGAGTGACCAGCAGTAGTGTTGTGAGTGCTGAAAGCTCCACATGCCACCCTTGGCCTGGCTAATCACCTGCTTTGGATTTTGTTACCAGAGATTGGAAATTGCTAGGAGCTGCTATGTACAAAATTTATAACCCAGTCCTGGTGCTGTTTTCTTTGAGGTCTGCTCTGTCAGCTGCTCTGAACAGATTTACTGTAGTCTACAACCAGAAGTCTTCAAGAAGTACTAAGAAAGTGTATATAACATGCTGGTTGTTTTGTGCTTTTGTACTTGCTCAGGTTCTTACAGGGTGAGGAGATGTGCTGTTCTTTTCAGGTAACAGGATTAGAGCTCCAGAGAGTTGAAAACACCTGAATTGTTTCAGTTGGTTTGGGTAATTTTGACAGCTTGTGAACTTCACAGGTGTTCCCTTCATCCTGTTAGAAGAGTAGGTACCAAAAACTGAGCCTGATGAAATGATTAAAAAATAAAGGCCATGCAAGTGAAAAAGACAACTGGGAAGAGAATATTAATAATGAAAGCAAATACATAATGATTACTAATAATGAAACCAAGCATGTGATGTTGGGGAAAAATTTTTAAGAAGTTAAAGTACTGGAACCTAAGATGTGCTGCATGAGTCTTTTCCTTCTGAAAGTCCAGAAATGAGTTACAAGGCTATAAATAATTCAGAAAGCAGTCCTTGATTATCAAATGTCAACATTCTTCATTTTTTCCTTTCAGCGTTTCATGAAGTCTCCGTTTACCCCCAGAAGGAGCTTCCCTTTTTCATCCATTTCACAGCAGGCCTGTGTTCCTTTTCAGCCATGCTGGCCCTCCTTACCCACCAGTTCCCTGAGCTGATGGTCATTTTTGTGAAAGCTGTGAGTACTATCTCTGTCTTGGGGCTTGCTTAGGTATCTCGTGGATTTTTGGGAATTTTGAGGTCCAGAGTAAAGTAGCCTCTAGTCAATCTCATGCTTGTGGGGCATAAATTATTTTATCTGCTTTTGTAAGAATCTCGGTAGTGAGAAGCACATGTTGAAATTTGGGCAAAATGTCTATTTTGACAAGAGATGAACTATTACTCTTACATACCACAGCTTTAATTTGCACTGTTACGGGGAGGGAGCAGCATTTCAGCACCAGAGAAATTTTGCCACAGAGCACTGTGTTGAGTATGGATTTTATCCTTGTGGAAGTGAACGACTGCAGTGAGAGAGCCTCAAAAGTAAAAGCTGAGAAACAAAGTGCATAGGCAGCTTTCTGCCCCAGCTTCTCAAACTACTCCAAGCAGTAGGTTTGGCCTTTATTGAACTGTGGATCTCGTGCAGTAGGGCAGAGTAGCAAATAAAGAGCTCTGAACTCTTAAGTGAATCATTTGTTCTGGCTTTGCTAATCAAAATAGAGAGTAAAAGACATTTGCTTCCTGGCTGGTTTAACACAACAGGTAATGGAGACCCAGGAGGAAAGCCCTTCTTTTTTAAGAATACTTCATTCGTAAAAGTGTTGGCTTTGCTAGTGAGCCCAGTCTAGTGTCCAAGTCATGCAGGTCTGAGAGTGGGGCCTCATTTCCACACAGTTGTGTTGATCTTTATGCTGGAAAATGTAGTTGGACATGCCAGTGACAAATTTCAGTGCTGCTCATAATTGGCTGGGTTCATAGTAACTAGGGGCTAACTATCTGCTTGATTAATTCTGTAAGGGCTGCATTAGCAAAGTTGTATGATTTCCAAAGAGATACAAGGTCAAATGTTATGCTAACAAAGAATTGCTTGGTGAAGTTCTCTCTGCCGGGTTTCTTGAACCAAAAAAACAGAAAAGACTTTGTACGATTGAGCTGGCTTTGCAGCTGGGATGTCCAGTGACATGTCCCAAGCGTGGGGGAAAAAAACTCCCAGGGTTTGGTCATTTGGCATTGTGTTTATTTTGTTTTCCTTAGGAAAAGATGGATAGTGTCTGTTCAGCTGAAAAGATGATCAAGAAGGGTGCGCATTGCCACAGCATTTCCCCGACCAAATCACAGTGGTAGCAGGCACAGACAAAGGGCTTCTTGACACTCTCTGTGGCAGTTTAATACCAGCCAAAGTTGAAATTGTGTACTGAGATCATGAGGCAAAAAGGGAATTCTGTATTACTCTATTGAGATTGTTAGCTGAGAAGGAAATACCAACTTGCAGTATTCTACTAGTTTAGCTAGAACGAATGTTGACTCTGAATCATACTCTAATGATAAAAATTCTTCCATATTTTGCTTACTAGATCATTGTACTCATGATCCCATTCCTGATGTTTTCAGAGGGATTCAGAAAACTTGTAAGAAACGATGATACTCAACATCAAAGTAACATTTCTGGGTTTATTGCCCACAACAGGGGTGTTGCAACTAGATGACTTTTAATGTCCCTTCCAACCCAAACCATTCTATGTTTCTATGATTCTGTGTTTTAGTTAATAGATTGCTTTGATATTTTAACTATAGATAATGCTGTGATGGCTACTACTTTATACATATTTGCTTGTCTTCTGGAGATCTGGAGTAGTAGCATCTAGTTGAATTTTCATACCAAAAATGGAAAATCATCTTCTATTTAATGATACCAACCTTTCCACTCAAGCATACTGTAATAAAGCAATTATTATTTGCTATATTGAGCATTATATCTTCAAGTAATTCCAGTGCTTTAATCTTTCGAAATTATTTTTTCCTATGTATTTCATTACTTCAAGTATTTTTCATCTTACAGTTCTTTAACTTATTAAATATAGTAATTTGAGATAATAAAGTTCTAACTGGTATATCTGGAGTGCTTTGGCCGTAGATAAAAGCAATGCAAAATGTATTTCCAACTTTTGAATTTCCAAGAAACCTGGAACACAGTTTTAGGAATGGCAATTGGAAAGTATTGTTTATATGGAATTTTTCACTGTAAATCTCCAAGCAGTGACTCCTTAGATTACATTTCAGTTACTTCTTAATCAAACTGTTTTTCTAGCAGTTGAATCCACAGCGAGCTGAATGCCTCAGAAGGGGTTTAAGAAGTTGAATACCTTTCTATTGACTTGAAAAGTCTGAGTTTACATATTTTCATTTGTTAGTGCTTGAGTTTGTTTCCTCCATAATAAATCACACGGTAAACCTTGGCAAATTGCTAAAAATATTCCAAGTGGCCAAAAATCACAACGAAGCATTTACTAGTTCCAATGTATACAGTGTGATACAGCAACAGCAGAGGCCAGAGCGCTGGCACCAGCTGCGAGAGCGGGAACCGCTCCTGCCTCCACGCTCCCAGCCCTGGGAAGCGGCGCCACGGGGATTTTTGGTGTCTTGCACGGCTCAGAGGGTTTGCAGGTGTTGGGGACTGGTGCTGGCAGAATGTTGAGCATTTACTGATGCAGTTAGAGCCCATGAAGGTGCCCAGAGAAGCTGTGGCTGCTGCATCCCTGGAAGTGTCTGAGGCCAGGCTGGACAGGGCTTGGAGCAGCCTGGGATAGTGGAAGGTGTCCCTGCCCATGACAAGGTGTTGCAATTAGGTGATCTTTAAGGTCCCTTCAAACCCAAACTATTCTATGATTCCGTGATTACTGTGAGTTGGTGCTGGTGAGGACAGTGGAACAGGCAGTGGTAGGGGATCCACAGGAGCTGCAGTACCAGCGCAGGTGCTCCCTGGGACTTGCTGTTTGTTTCATTCAGATTTCTGATCTCTTGGAGAATCACACTGTTCTTGATCATCAGACAGCTCTGTTTCTCAAGTAGTTGCTGTTTAGATTCTTCTCAGTAAGTTACAGAAGGGAGGAAGGTACACAAATGACGATAATCTGAACAGCTCACTGAACAAGCTGAAAAACACTGCTAGGTAAAACAACTTCTGTCACAATTGCAGATGAAAGGGTCTGATTGTTTTTTCATTCAGTATGTATTTTTATTTTTTCATAATTACTTAGATGGAGAACTGGGTGGATGTGTATCATCTCGCAAAAGTGAGGTTGCACAATTCCTTCTATAATACAAAGACACCAAGAAGTCTGCAAGAACACCAGTGATACAGAGTGACAGCAGGCACTGTAAACAGATTTTTCAGGAGTTCCTGAAAACACTGAACCTGCCTTCATAGAATCATGGAATGGTTTGGGTGGGAAGGGACCTTAAGGCTCATCCCATTCCGTCTCCTGCCATGGGCAGGGACACCTTCCACTATCCCAGGTTGCTCCAAGCCCTGTCCAACCTGGCCTTGGGCACTTCCAGGGATGGGATAGCCACAGCTGCTCTGGACAATTCCAAGCACATTGATCCTATTTTTTACATCTGAAACTGGAATAGACCAGTATAAATTATGTTTAAAGTACCAAAAAAAAAAAATAGTGCAGCAGTGTTCCTGCTGTATCCTACTGAAAACAACTTTCTTTTTCAGGGAATTGGACAAAATCCTAAGACAGTCCCTGTTCCAAAGTGGTTTTTATATTTTCACAACAAAGAAAGAAGTCATGGGACTTAAATTAAAAATTGGCTAATTTTTATGATTGCAAGATTAGGAGAAAATATTTCTCATTCTGGCTGTTCCCTAGCTCCCTGTTGGAGGATTCCTTGCCATTTTGTCCATGGCAGCCATCTAGGGACAGAAAATAGGGCAAAGCAGAGCCGTGTCTGGCAAGTCCTGCTTTGTGTGACACTCTGCTTTACTTTCGGAACAAATCCCCCTACCACTTTCCGCAAAGCTCATTAAGTGAGACTGGAGAATTAACTTTTTAGCCAGCTGCTGAACTTTTCATATTTATAAACACTTGAGTCTTTTGCTTATCTAAGAGAAAATGTGTATAGTTTGGAGATGTGCACTTCCCTGCCAATGTGTAATGAGTGGTTCTACACTTGGTAGGAAAAAAAAGCCTGAAGTTTCCTGTCAGAGCTGTGTGTCGATGCCAAGGGCAAAGGTTTCTTGCCTTGCTAATCTACATCTTAACTCATGCACTTAATGTGAAGGTGCCACACGCAAACAGGCAGGGAAGAAGCCCACTGCAAGGAAAAGCTCCTGCACTGCTGTGAATGTTATGTTTTAAAAGCCTTTTTAATGTAATATTTGAGGTTATGATAGAAGCCAGGAGGGCCAAAGTAAAACCTTCAAAGTAAGTGAGTCCTGTTGTTGCTAACTCATGAAATGAGGGTTTGCACAAGGATAACCCAAGTGCCAGTGGAATATTTGGGGGATGGGTTGAGAAGGTGCAGGGGAGTTTGCACGATTCGTTTTAGCCTAATCTTACTTCTGGAACTGTTTAGATGGCATCTAGAATATGGATCCTGTCTGGAAGCACAGACTAGTCTTGGTGGATGGGCTGTTCAGTTTGAGCTGGTGACCTGTAAATAATCTATGCCTGAATATTGGAAAAATGAGGTGATCTTTAATGTCCCTTCCAACCTAAACCATTCTGTGATTCTCTGAAAATCTGCTGTCCTTCTCTCCCATGTCTGTTCAGCCCTGAAGGCACAGTGCTGAGGCACAGTGCTGAGCAGCTGGAAGAGTTGCAGTATGGAGCAATACCATCCTAACCCTAGTGCTTTTGCCCAGGTGCTGCGGGTGCTGTGGCCAGTGAGTGCTCCCAGCGTTCTGGCCTCCAGCTGAATGGACTGCACCAGGGGTGAGTGGACAAGGCTGGAACTGGGGCTTCCAGAGGGTTTTTCTTCCTCTGTGTGTCTTCATTAATATCTAATATTTACAGCAAGCCTATTTCATGCCATTAGCAGTGAAGGGATTGGAGTGCTGTTGCCTTGAGGGAAAGACACAGGGTGGTTTTTGTTCATACCTTGAGTCTGCAGAAGGAAGTTGGTTTGGAAACTGAGCTGATCTATTGTTGTGTTCTGTTTCTTCCAGTGCTTTGGGACTCTTCTTTCACCCTTCAGCTTCACTATGGAACACACTGAGGTCCTGCTGCTGTCCAGCCCCTGGCATCAGCTGACTCCAGTGTGACTGGAGTGTGTTTTCCATGATAGTTTGATTTTTATTCTCATGAGCCTCACTTGGTGGTTGGCTGACCCCCAGTTGTGGGGGCCGAGGAAGAAATCTGGGCTCTTCAAACTGATATCCTTGACAGGCTTCCATGTTGATGGTGCTTAACATATGAATTTCTTCTTCGGCCTTAATCTCTAATCATCTAAGAAAATAGTTCTTGTTGAGCAATAGTTTATTGCTCTCTAAATCACTTGGACAACTGGAAGCTCATACTTCCTCTGTAAGAAAGAAGAATACATAAACTGAGCAGGTGTTTGGAGTATTGATACTTCCTTCTCAGCTGCAGATGCACCAGATACTTGGCTTAGATTTAATTTTTCAAAATATTTGTTAACAGCAAAGTATGGTTCTGCTGTCTTTATTAAAAGGTTGCTACTTAACACATTGAATTTCTTGACTTCTTAAGTGTCTGTTTAATATAGATTATAATGTGCAAACAAAGATTTGTTTCTTCTTTATCTTATGAGCTTGCATTACTGAAGGAGATGGTAAACTCCTCTATTCCGTGTTACTTCTTTAGATTTAATTATGCATCTTTTATTCTTCAAGACAAAGCATTTCGAAAGACAGGATGGCTTCTGAAACTGCCCAAGGTGTTGTGATATCTGCATGGGAGTCTACTGGGAGACCTGAACTTTCAAGTGTTAGTCCAAAGTAGTATCACTGTTGATACGAAGACTTGAAGAGAATGGAGATGTGGGAAAAAAAACTCTTCAAAGGATTTGCTTCATATACAGACCCACCCCGAGGGTTTGTTTACTGCAGAGGTGAAAAGATGGCTGTGGCAGCCAAGTGGTTTGAGGTAATCGGTGTGACTTCCATTTCCACTCTCCCATTAGAGCAAAAGTCTTTTTCCCATGCAGGTCTGCTGCTTGGCATCAGGGAAGCAGAGTCATGTTAGCCCAGGCTTCTTAGAAGTGATAAAAATAGCACAGGCTTGTGCATAAATGCTACTTGGGAGCACATGAAAACCCATCATCTTACTTTTTGCAGATAAACACATATACACCTCTAGGAACTGGGGAGATGTTACACGTTTGATCTCCACTATATTTGTGAATGTTTGTGACATTGATGGCTTCTTTTAAAGGTGGTGTAATCCTGGATGGAAGAAGCTTGCTGTAGCCTACTGTATTCTCTGAAACAATCCCTAAGTCAGTTAATTACAAGTCATTTGAATTGACTTAAAATACCTCCTTACACAGAAGATCAAGAATTAATTTTTTTTCTTTTTCCTTGTTTTCAAATCCTTCTTTACCTTGTAAACCAAGTTCTATGAAGCAGAAAGTCACCTCTGCATCTCATGTAAGTGTAGTTTATTTGTAACTCTGAAGGGAAACACACTTGTTTAGGTAGAAATGCCATTATTTGCTCTCCACTCTATATTTCTGTTGACTGGACTTTACTCCAGGTTAAATATTTGCATTCTTCAAGGAATCAAAAGGGAAGAACTACAGAAAGATACTACCAGTGTTTTTAGAGTTACCTAACTACTAGAATGTAATTTTCTCAACTTTCTTTCCAGTTGGTCATTGGGGCCGTTTCTCACTTTGGAATCATTGTGGTGATTAATAGGCCTGTTGTGTCCATGTGATTTCACTTCTTGGTCTGCAGGGGCCCATAAGGTAACCAGCCTAATGCTTTTTAAAGTTGAACCTTTTCCAGCAGTTGTGTGGGGTTATAAATGAAGCTCTGCCTCCCATGTATCATCCCAAGAGCTGCTTTCTCTCACTGTCCTCCCTTGACATAACAGTAACAGAAAGGGGATGGGCTTGTTCTGAAAGGAGAGCTGGCAGCGGGCTGTGTAATGAAAATCTTCCTGTCTCTAGAAGTGCCAGCAATTCTTGAGGAAGGAGTGCTCTCTATGACTTTCCAGCAGGATTGTCCATGCTTTTTGGGAGTGTTCCTTTGCCACTTTGGAGCAGGGACTTACACCTGACCCATACCTTAGTAATAGCGTATCAATTATGGTATGTATGTGTGTATATATAGATGTAAAAATTACAGTTATGACTCAGGACAGATAAATATTGATACAACCTTCTTGAAACAAGAACTGTGGTGACTACAGCCACTGGGATGGCAATTGCTTTTTCACAAGGCTTTATGTGGCATTAACAGACTCCTAAAATTTTCAGTTCATTCAGAGTACCCAGTGAAAGTCAAATCTTAAACATCAGCATTTATTTCTATACCTGAATGTAATATGTGTATTTGTAAACCAGGGTAATTATAGGCTCTTTGGTGATTTAGGCAGGCTTTGAGTTTGGGGTGGGTTTGGTTTGTTGGGTAGTTCTGTGTGCTCGCAGTGTCTCACCATGTCAGGACAGGTTAGTTTTTGATCAGGATGTCCAGGAAGAGAATGTAGCTGCATTTCTTCCTGCCAGCCTCTGACTTCTCCAGGAGTATTTTCCAAAAAGGACAGGAAGGATAGGAAAGGGGGAAGTGTTACCACAGTTAAACTACTGTTTGAGAAGCAATTAAGCAACTGAATTTTTGTGTGGATTTGCCCTGTCTTATCACTGATTTTGATGAAAAGTGTCTAAAGAGCTTTGTGAATCAGGAGTTCATTGCATGTCCATCTGGAGAGATGACACAAATGTGATTTAACACATTACTGAAACAGCTTCCTAATGTTGTCTGACTTGAAGTGTTTGGAAGCTGATGCTTACATGCTGTTGGCTATTTGATTTCATGTAGCCACATAGTAGGAGCGTTTCAATATAGTGTACCATGATGGTGCAGTGGGTGCTAGAGCAAAACTTTCCACTGGCTATTGGCACTGTTAGATATATAAAACTCTTACAGCAGCGGTGAGGCAGTTCAGACTAATAAATATTTCAGGGTAACAAGATCTGTTCATTGCAACCCTTGTTCATGTGGGCTATAAATCACATCAGAATTCTGGGGAATAATCTCTGGCAGATATTTACCATGCTGGAAGTCCTTCTTTTTTGAAATTTGGAATAGATGCCTGTTAGTAGCTTTTATGCATGTATGTATGGGGTAAAAGGACTTTTCATGCTGTCAGACACCTTGGTCACTGAGGTTATGGGGACAAATTCATATGGAGGTGGCCCTGGAGTAGTTCTCCATCCAGGTTTGTCACAGGCCAGTTCCCTTCCTGCATCTCTCCAGCGCTGGCCAGGCATGTTTATTCCCTGCTCCTCATCCTGGAATTGTTGTGAGGGTGCCAAGCCTCGTAGATCCAAGTCCTCTGAGCAAGACAGGGTGTAAAGGTCATAGTTGAGACCATTAATAACAAGGTGCAAACGGCTGGTTTATATGTAATGTGAAGCTTTTTACTTATTTCATTTTTGCACTTTGGGGGCTCTGTTTGCTTATGGAGCACTTGGTGTCTGGTACCTATTTAGGCTGAGGGCAGGCAATTGGGTTCCTTCAGGCCTTCAGAGGAATGCAGAAAATTGTTCTCTGGTGTTGTAATTCTGCTGGGATAACCGGAGCTTATTTGTCTCAC
Source organism: Machaerirhynchus nigripectus (assembly GCA_013397975.1). Taxonomy (NCBI): domain Eukaryota; kingdom Metazoa; phylum Chordata; class Aves; order Passeriformes; family Dicruridae; genus Machaerirhynchus; species Machaerirhynchus nigripectus. The sequence continues at coordinate 134,723 of VZRQ01006896.1, forward strand.
TGCTTATTAAATGCATACTTGTCTAGAGGTCCTCCTTTTTTTTTTCTTTTTTCTCTTTTCTTGAGAAACATTGGGTGAATCCCAAGGACCACAAGTCAGAGGAAGATTCCAGGAGGAGGGGGAGAGGGGTGTGCCTGCACCTCTCCACAAGCTGCATCATCCACCTCCAATGCCAGCAGAATGAAGAGGTTAAATATGAGAGCAGACTCCCTTAGGGAAAGAGACGTGTATGGGGCTCAGCCAGATACAAATTAATATTGCCCTTCCCCCTGCTCGGAGATGAGATAGTGAGGGGATCAGCACCTCCCCAACACTAATGGATGGGGTGTGTGGTTGGGAACCAGTGAGGCTGCACTGAGGTGTCCAGATGGGCCCAGCTGTGGAGGTCGGGAGCAGATGTAAATGGGTGCTGTGCTCTTTGCAGAGGGCACTGTGGGCAGCAGGGCAGAGGGGGTTCATGGAATCACAGAATATCCTGAGCTGAAGGGACCTGGAAAGATCGAGTCCAACTCCTGGCTGTGCACAGGACACCCCAGTGATCCCAGCCTGTGCCTGAGAGCATTGTCCAAACGCTCCTGGAGCTCTGGCAGCCAAGGGGCCATGACCATTCCCTCAAGAGCCTGTTCAGTGCCTGATAACCCTCTGGAGGAAGAACCTTTTCCTGATGTTCAGTATAAACCTCCTCTCCAGCACTCATAGTCTACCAGCACCTGAGCAGTGCCCAGCTTGCCCTGTTTTGCTGTTAAAAGGGACAGACTCCTCTTGTCCTGGATTTAATTAGGATGGCTGCAGAGGTGACATATGAGCTGTTGTCACCTGGTTTTGGGTCAAAAATCTCTACAGTCAGGATGACAGTAGCAGTCACAGTGGGCTTCTGTGTTCAGTCTCCTGTGCTCTGAATTCACACATCTTACAATAAAGGTGGATAGAGAGTAAAGGCAGCTTCCAGCTGTCTCCTGGCTGCATCCTCCCTGTCTGGAGCCTCCTTGGTGGGGTGTGCTCTGCACGCCCCAGCCCTTACACTGGAGGGACAAGATGGTGATCAGGGATGCTGCTCATGTGCTTGGAATTTTCCTCATTTCCAGCCTTGACTGCTGTTCTGTGCTCTTTGGTGGGATCTTCAGTGAGTCTGGTCATTGGGGAGAGCGAGATAACACACCCACGCTTACGGCATCAGTAGGGGTGCATCCACCACGATGAACGTTCCTCTGTTGGGATCTTCCCCCTTTGGTTATTTCTGGCCAGCAACGTTTTCCTTTTACTCTGGATGCATTGAGTTGTGCAATCACAGTGTGGCCTCATCGGTTGGACCCTTCTCTTAACAACCTTTTGATTTCTTTGCTAATTTGGCTGTGGGCTTTCATCAGTTATAAAACAGAGTGACACAGTATGTGACTGTTGCATTCTCCTGCCTTGACTCACCAGCTGTGATTCCAGAGCAGTGACCCCCCTGCTGCTAGCTGGATCAGCTCTCCATGACTCGGCTTTGGGAATATGGGATGTGAAAGCTCGCACTCAGATCATGACAGGCTGTGCAAATTTTAGTCCAAATGCCACAAAAAATCTGTCCTTGTGAGATGGGCCTGTTACAGCAGGTGAACCCCCATGGATTACACTGATCACAGGTACCTGAGCAAAGCCTTCTGTGCCTTTATGAACCCAGTGGAGAACAGAAAAGGCCCATGGGGCGAAAAGGGGGTGTTGGGACTGGGATGTAGCTTTGGCAGTGTATTCACCTGCATTGCTGAGTTCAAGAACTTACGGATCTTGCCATTACCTCCATCCCAAAAAATGGTGGTGTCACCTGTTCTCAACCATGTAGAGAAAATGAGAATTCTAGAATCTCCTGGACTGTGGAAGAGACCCACAAGGAACATTGGGATGTCAAGTCCCAATTCCTCGCCGTGCACATGATTCCATGTTTCCAATGCCTTGAAATGTCTGCTTGCTCAAATTGGTGGAGAAAAGAGGAAATTTGTAGAGATGAGGGGTGGATCCCTGTAACTTACCTACCAGCAGCTCTGCAGCTGCCTGCCCCTCCTCTCATCAGCTTCAATTTTAGTTGATTATGTTTTGAGTGTTTGGGGTTTTTTTAATGGGAAAGATTTGGAAGTTTATCAAGCACCTCCTGCTCGACCCAGTGCTGTAGAACCATGGAATGGTTTGGGTGGTCAGGGACTTTAAAGCTTATCTTATTCCACCTCCTGCCATGGGCAGGGATACCTTCCACTAGACCAGGTTGGTCCAGGCCCTGTCCAACCTGGCCTTGGACACTTTTAGGGATGGGGCATCCACATGTCCTGAAGTGTGATGCTGCTGAGGAAGGATTCTCCTGGGGCTTCAGATGCTCAGCTTTGTCGGAAACTTTGGGACAGCAGGAGCTGCAGACAGCAGGGAAGAGAAACGCTGCAGGCTGGTTCCTGCTCTGAGAAAGTGCCCAACTGAGTGTGTAGGAATTCAAAAAGCAAAGGACGTAATTTTCTGATACAGGTTTATAATGAATTTTGACTTAAAATAACAAGCAATATACACAACATACACGTGAGTTGTACAGAGATGCTGTTGTACCGTTGACTTCAGAACCTACCAGTAAGTTCACAGGTTTCATTTGCTCTCTCAAGCCCTGTGTGTCCACCAGCATCTAGAGGTGGCCTTTGTCTCTGTGCAGTCCTTCAGGGTTCAGTTCCAAGTTACAGGTCCACTTCTTTCCTGTGCTGGGAACACAGGGACAAGCCTCGTGCAGAGGTGACTCCTGCTCAGTGGGGTTAGTGATGTGCCAGGTCTGCTCGAGGGAAGCACAGGTATCATGGAACTGTCTTACGGATTCACAACACACTTCCTCTGGTCTTGCAGAAAAGGAAAAGCAAGAATGCTTTTGCAAGAGTGGATTATTCTGAACTAATGTTTTTTGCTGGTGAAGCTTTACTGTCACGTAGCTTCTCTGGGGAGGAGCAGGATTTCTCAGCCATCACATCCCGACAGTCGGTCCTCTGAGTCCGTATTGGTTGCACCGTCCCTTTGTGAAGAGAACCTTTGCAGGTTCACAGTTTAGGCAAGGATCGCAGCCTCCTCCTAGGTCAGGGATTAGTTTTGCTGAGCAAATCGAAGGGCCCACAGTACCTCCTGGGAACTGTAGTCCTTTCCTTAGTGCTTTGCAGAATTAAATAAAACCCATGCAGTTGAACTACAGCTCCCAGAACCTTGTGGCCCTCAGGGCACAGGGGTTTAAAAAAATTGCAAGGGGGGTGGCAGTGGCTTCTTCCCTCAGTGCTCCTGTCTCGTCAGGTCTGGTCCAACCACTCAGCCCGTTTGGGAGCTTTACATGTGTGCACATCCACAGTGTCCTCGCACTCCTTGCAGCGCACAGCGCAGCACCAGTGGAACTTGCACTCACACTTGGTGACGCGGGTGATGCGCGTGGTGTCGTACCCCCGCCCGCAGCACATCACCTCGCAGCCGTCCGTCCCGCGGGACACCTTGTTGCACACCCGGCCAGCCGTGCCCAGGGAGCCTGGGGAAGGAAGCGAGAGCAGGTCAGGGTATTCTCCAT
>VZRQ01006896.1:138293-153578 GCA_013397975.1 Machaerirhynchus nigripectus
GGGTATTCTCCATTGTGTTCCAACATTTCCCCGCCCACCCACCCGCAGGGGTTACTGGTGAGACTGGGCATCTCCATCTGCAGTGGGGACCTTGGGTGCGACTGCTTCAGTGGGGAAATCCCATTGTTCTGTCACAGCACGTGCTGCAGTGGGGTCTCCAAAGGCAGCACTTAATAGCCTGCACTTGCTGTGCTTTATGGATATGGGATGCTGCGAGCCTGGCCAGGGATGCAGCTATGGTGTCTCTGCCTGTGATGGAGGGTTGGAATGAGATGATCTTTCACATCCCTTCCAGCCCAAAACATTCTGTGTTTCTATAATACTCTGCATGGCCCCCTTCCCATGCCCACTGCTAGAGCCTGTGTTTGCTGCTGCCAGAGCATAAGAGTGGTGGGGGACAGGGATGGGCTCTGTGCAGCCCCTCTGTGCCTGGGGGACCCCTGGAGCAGTGTGTGCCCACTGAGCCAGGCTTTGCAGCTGGCAAAGCTCGGAATGCCCTCTCTGCTCAGGCTGAGAAGGGCAGGAGAATGTGCTGTCTTCCCCACCGAGCTCCCATGGCTGCTGTGAACTCCTAACCTGGGAATGCTCCAGGCTGAGAAACCACTGATCATCTCTGCAGGAGTCCAGCAGCCCTGATCCCCCTTCCCTGCTCTCATCCCAACCTCGGGCTGTGTTCAGAGGAGCAGCCGGCAGCCTGTGCACAGAACAGGCTCTTTGTTGCCTGTTCAAGGGAGCTTTGCTCTGCAGGAGATGCGGTCTGAGGATACACTCCACTTCTGTCATTACCAGAAGTATCAGTGGTTTGGGTCTTTGGTGTAAAGCCTGGGGATTTTGGACAAACCCAGTCCTGCCTGTGCAGGTGTGGGGTGCTGTGGGGAATCTGGGTCTGGGTAAACCCCTCTCCAAAGACTGGGGTTGAGTTGGGGAGCTGAGCCCCCAGGCTGGGCTAGCTGGGAGCTGCTGGCTGTTGGGAAGGGAGGAAGAGATGCTTTTGGATAATGACTGGAGCTCTGGGTTTTACCTGCTGACTTGTCCATCACGCAGTAATCAGGTGAGTTCTCAAAATACACCAGATCTGTTTTTGTGGGCTTCCTGAAGTTCTTGTTGGCCACTGTGAAGCCAGTGCCATCCTGATTCATCGTCACCTGGATGGCCCCGTTGTATTTTTTCCTTAGGTAATCCCCTGTTTTTCGAAAATCTGACATTGCCAGCCAACAAGTCCTTAGTGTGCAGGAGCCGCTGACCCCGTGGCATTTGCACTCCAGCTTCAGGAAGCGCTTCACAGCCTATGGGAAGAGGGTTATGTAAGGACCAGTGGTCACCCTGGGCATCAGATATTGCACCAATGTCCATTCATTCCTGGTGCAGCTTATCAGCCCTTGGCTGTGTGGGATGGGGCTCCTAATGGGAGACGGGGGCTGTGTATGGAGGTCACTGATGCCAACATCAGCAAGGACACAGGAGGCAAAGGGAAGCGGGGTCCTGCCATCCCTGTGGGGCCATTCCCCAGGGCAAAGCGTGCAGGGGAGCACTGGGAAGGCAGGGTAGCATCCAGACCTCATCCACAGCAGGAACTGCCCTCCAAAGATGCCCAAGGTCCTGTTTCTGTGGCCAAGCTGTCCCGACTGCCCAGTCCCCTGTGGAAGGTCCCAGTGGGATGGGCGAGCACTGGGCTCTGCTGCAGGGGCTGCACTCACCATCCTCCCGCAGCGGTTGTTGTGCAGGTTCATCAGCGCCCGGGCATCCTTCACTTTTTTCTCCTTGGCATCCACAAAGGCTTTGGCAAAGCGGATCCCATAGTTGATGTTGTCACTGCAGCCACCCCAGTCGAACTCCCCGCGCTCGTCCTTGGAGCGGCCCCTCTTGAGCGGGTCACAGCTGCAGACCTTGAGGTCCCCCTGGCTGCATGCCCGCGTGATGGCATAGACCACCCCGGCCGAGGAGATGGCATAGACAAAGGCAGCCTCCCTGCTGCCTGCCACAGGGAGAGAAACAGGGATGGGGAGTGAGCGTGCCAGGCTGTGCCAAGTGCCTGCAGCCCACGGAGGACCAGGGTGTGGGGAGCGAGACCATCCTGTATGTGGGTAAGCCAAGCCCAACCATCTCTGCTGACTACAGTGTCCAGCCTCGGCTTCCCCGGAGCCCTTCAGACTAATTGGAATGCTCAGGGTACATGCCCACGGGTGCTGAGCCCGCAGCCAGCACCTTTCCGTCAGGGCCACTTCCCTCCGTCCCAGTGCTGTGCGGAGCACGCAGACAGCACCAGCCCCAGCCGGGCTCGGCTCTCCCTGCGCAGCACAGCTCACTGCCTGCTATTTTGTGTCTCTGGTTCAAGTTCGCAGCTGTTTTTATAATGTTGTAAAAGAAGCTGCAAATCAAAACCATGTTAGTCTTCATTTCGAGAGCCTTTGAAAGCAACTTCAAAGGCAGCAGAGCTCTCTTTGGGCCTCGCAGGATAGGGCTGTGGCGAGGAGCTTTCATCATTCCCCATCCTTTGCCAGGAGAGGATGCAAGCAGGAGAAAAGGTGTCGTGATGGGAACAGAGAGGCTGAGCAGGCAGGCTGCAGGATGGCAGGGTGAATGCTGCATACGGTATTCCAGTCCCCTTCCCTCCAGTCAGGTTGGGCATCTGGCTTGTGGCTCTGCTGCCTGTCCACCCCATGGGGAGCTGCCCCATTCCCCTGCCAGCTAGGAGCAAGCCTCCCACTCCCTGATTCCCTCTGTGGTGCTCAGGTGTGCTCCATATGAGCTGCGAGTGGGAAGACTCTTCCAGCTGCTTTTGATTTGGAGGCCACATGGCTGGATACTCCTGACACATCACGGGATGCAGCAGCATCTGTCCTGCAGTGCTGCTGCCTGTGCCGGGGCTTGCGCTGGCTCCCAGGGCCTGTTAGCTGCCAGAGCACTCCTGGGGCAGCTAGAGCCCAGGATGCTGCTCCTGGCTCTGGAACCGCCCCATCCCTGTCCCCATAGTGCTTTTTCTTTTATTCCTTGGGTACGTTTCTTGGGTGCATCCCTACTGGTGTTGTATCCGTCCCTCACCTGGGGTGGGAAGGTCCCTCCCAGGCAGGGGCCATGCCCAGCCCTTTGTGCAGGGCTGGCACCTGCCCCATAGCCATGGTCCTCCTCCACCCTGGAGCCTGAAGCAAGGACTGGAGCTACGTCTCTGCCTTGCCTCCCTTGCCATGCGAGGGAACAGCCAGTTCCCACGTGAATTGCTGAGTCCTGGCCAACCCCGCTCTCCAAATATTTATATATCCCATTACTGTTTACATATAAGCCTGTTCTCCGGAGGTGTCTCCTCCTTCCCTCTTCTCCCCCAGTGCTCCCCCTGCTCCATCTTGTCTGGTGCAGCTATTCCAAACGCAGTGCTCTGCTCCCATTACTACTTGATTAATTTACAAGGAAAGGCAAAGCTCTCCTCAGGGAGTAATCCAAGCCACCGGGCACGGCAGCCCAGTGAGAGAAGACTCTCCCAGGAGGACAAGGCACATGGTGGTGGGAAGGGCACAGGGCAGAACCTACTTCGCAGCATGACCCGGCCGAAGACAGTGTGGTCCCGGTCCAGGGTGCTGCAATTCCAGCGGTGGTGCCGGAATTGGTGCTGACACTCCCGGATCCACTCCTTGGCTCCTTCCCCAACAGACTGCATGATGTCAGGGTACCTCTGGCAGAGCTGTCGCTGCTTGTTCACCAGCCCGGGGATGTTATCACAGATCACCCTCGCGCCCAGTGCCCCGATGTACCTGCAAGAGAGAACGGTACTACATTACTGCCCTGCCTGCAGAGGGGAGTCATAGAATTGCTGAATATCCTGAGTGGGAAGGGACCCACAAGAATCATCAAGTCCAACTCCTGGCCCTGCACAGGACACCCTCAAAATCCCACCCTCTGCCTGAGAATATTGTCTAAACACTTCCTGTGCTCTGGCAGCCTTGGGGCTGCGACCACTGCACTGGGGAGCCTGTTCAGTGCCCAACTACCCCCTGGAAGAACCTTTTCCTAATATCCAGCCTAAACCTCCCCTGACACAGCTCCAGGCATTGCCTTGGGTCCTGTCCCTGGTCACAGAGAGCAGAGATCAGAGCTGTCCCTCAGGAGGAAGCTGCAGACCTCAATGAGGTCTGACCTCAATCTCCTCCAGCTGAACAAACCAAGCAGCTCCAGGTCCTCACCCTGTTTGGTGGGTCTTACATTGAAGTCCAGCTTTCCCTCTTTCCTTTCTAACTGTGTCAGAGCTGCTCCAGGCTCTGCCCAGGGTGTCTCTACACAGTGTGCCCCCTTGCAGCATCTCCTTGGCATGGGGGAGCTGTGGGCACATGTCAAGACCTGCCTGGGTCTGTGGTTCAGACAGACAGGGCACAGGGACAGGGCACTGCTGAGCCATCACAGCCTTTTTATTTAATAAAATAATCGCAAGATACACCAGCCAGGAGCAAGCAGAGCTTTTCTCAGTGTGTGCATCACTGCAGGAAGGAGCAGGGAGTCTGTGGAGCCCATCTCCCCCAGGAGACAGCCAGCTCTGGGTGCTGTGAGTCATGGGATGTGTCCCATAAGCCTGGGCGGTGTCAACTCCTGGGCAGCAGAGAAACTTGCTGATGTGCAAAACCTCCCTCCCACCCTCTTCCCAACATCCCAGCCCCGTGCTGTCACCCGGCCCTGCTGAGCACAGCAGGATGGAGCCCAGCTGAGCCCAGTGTGGCTGGCGCAGGCTCTGCTCTGTCTCCTGCCTGCATTCTTCAGGAATGCCCATGGTACAGACACCTGTGCCGTGCACAAGTGAGGGAGGAAGAGGAGCGGGCTTCACCTCTTGGTGCTTCGCTCGTTACTCACACTGCTATCCCCAGCTGTCAGTTCCTCTCTGTGCATCTCCTGAACGTTTACTCTCATGCCCTGAAGCTGCATAACTGGTAGAACTGTGCTGTGGCTCCTACCCCACCTGTATCCTGCCTGCATCCCACCTGCATCCCAGTCCCTTCCCTGCAGCAGTGGGGCGAGAGCAGGAACTCAGGGCAGAAAGACAATGCACAAACAGCAGCCTGCCACAGCCTGGCTGAGCCCCATGGGCAGCTTTCCACAGCCACGGGGGAGGGACCTGAGCTCTGCCCTGCACCCTCACACCACCCCGGACAATGGCAGCAACATGGAATTTTCCATCCCGGTCAGCTCCCGCCTGCACCACCCGCTCACCCCTCTGGCTGCTTGTGCTGGAGGATGATTTTTGCCCAAGAGCACGGAGCTGGGATTCTGGCTGGAAGGAAAGAGGTTTGGGTGATATTCAGAATTTTTCCAGCCCCCAGACTGGAAGCAAAAACCTTCCTTCAATAATAATAAAAAGCAATAAGCTTGGACAATATTTCATTGTCTCTGTCTGGACATGTTCTCTCAGTTCTATCCACCCTAGAGAGCTCCCAGGCTCAGGAAAGCCCTGCAAGCACAGAAAGCAATGGGATCTGTTCCCTATTTTAAAATATTTTGTTTAAATGCTGGCAGAAGCACAAGGTCATCTCGGGCTGGAGCTGAGGATAATAAACCCAGCTCCCCATGGCTTTGCAAGCCCAGACTCCAAGGGGCAGCGAGCATTATTGTCACAGGCATGCTCACCAGCCTTTCATCCTGAAGCAGAGGAACAGGGAAGCGGCAGAAGCTGTTTGGGAAAAAAAAGCCAACAGGAGCTCCTCGAGCACTGGCGACTGTGGGTGTTTCACTGCCTTGCTCGTGCCAGACTGTGAGAGCGGCCTGTTCCTTCCCATGGCAGGCAGGGCAGGACAGAGGAGCATCCCACAGATGGATGATGGCACAGTGGCGTCAAGTGAGACTGCAGAATTCCTACGGGGAAGCATGCCCAGCTCCCTAGCCCTAAATTCATTCTGCCCAGCAAGGATGGGGATGGCTGGCTCATCCCTGCCTGTGCTGGCACGAGCAGTGCTGAGATGCTGGGAGGCAGCAGGTTGCAGGCTTGAGGTTCAGAAGGAGCCAAAGCTCCTCTTCGCTGGAGAAGAGTGATGCTGGGGAAGCTGGAAAAGGTTAAATGTTCTGTGATGGGCCACCTCACCATGGACCTTGTGGGGACCCCATCCCCTGCCCTATGCCAGCGCTGCTGAGCTGGGGCACTGGTGTCCAGTCACAGCAGTGGGCTGCAAATGGGCTGGGACACAGCAGTGGGCAGATGAGCTGCCTCCCGGACTGGAGAGTGACGGATAAAGCACACCATCCCCTGGGAGACCGAGATCAAGGGAAACCCTCCAGACAAGATAAACACTAGGCACTCCCTTTTTTACACTGGAAGCTAATTACTTCTCCTTAATTCTCCTGCCAAATACCCAGATCAGAGCAAACATTATCAGCCGGAGAAAGTGGAAGGAGAGCAGAGCAAAGGGCACCAACTGCTGCGGGAGCATCTCACCATGTGCATCCCAGAACCGCCAGGGTCAGGGGCTGCATCTCCCTTTGCCTGTAGCAGCAGATTTACAACAGCACCTATAGGATTCCATCAGAGTTTATGTACTGAAATCTAACACGCAGCTAAAGGGAAAATTCCTCCCATGGCCTGGAAAGGCTGTGGTTATCTCGGCAAAGACGAAAGCTTCCACTTGGTGAGAAATGCTCCAGTTGGGTTCAGCTATTCTGAACTGGAGCGAGACGAGGAACATCAGAAAATTCCGCCAAGCAGAGTTTTGGGAGGGAAAAAACCCAAACATTTGTTTTGGATAGATGAAAGCATCTCTTCCAATTTTATTTCTCAAAATCTGTGACATTTTAAAAACAGTGCAATGGGAAAGACAATGGATGTTCTGAGAAGTCCCCAGCTGCCTTATCAGAACTTCATTTTCAAATGAATGAAGCTGTGTTGGAAGTGGCACATTTCTGCAATGCTTTACTCTGGGGGAATCTGCATTTTTCCTGAAAAAAAAACCCACAAACCCCAAGCCCTGAGTTCAGAATACTCTGTGAGAGATAACTTCTCCTGATGCTGGAGGCTGCTCGGGCCTGGACTTCAGGGTTGGGAGGAGAGAGAGGCATAAGCAGGAGCCGGGCAGCCTGCAGTGAGGAGGAGCTGGGAGGGAGGGAAGACGGGAGTGGATAATTAAGTGCATGTGGGGATAACAACCCCCCACCCTGTCCAACGGGATTCCATGTGCTGCTGCCTCCTGAGGGTGCGTAAAGCCCTGGCACCGCCCTTTGCCAAGTGCACAGCTGTTTGCCCAGCTCGGGTGAGGGGCTGGCACAAGCCCTCTGACCACCTTGGGCTGCACGATGCTGCAGCGTCACCTCTTGCCGATCAGTGTGCAATTCCGAGCAGGGTGCGTTTCCCATTTTGTCCCAGAGTGCCGCTGCCGGAGCCGGGGCGAGGGGCCGCGCCGTGGGACGCGCTGCGCGCCGCAGCTCCCGCCCTCCCCTCCTCGCTGCTCGCGAGGCAGCAGCGACAGCAGAGGATGCAGACTTCATGTTCCAAGGGCAGGTGCCTTTGGAGCCCGCGAGGTCAAGCCCTCCCTCTCCTTGCCAGCCTTCCTCCTTCCTGCAACTTGCAGGGATGCATCCAGAGGCACGGCTGCAGCAAGCTCGTTCCAGCATCCCGCGAGTGCCGATGCACAGGGAACAGGAGACAACCGTCACGCTCTGGCTTCCAGTTGTTGTTCTTGTGGAGAGTCTGCTGACTTTGGCTCTTGTAAACAAGCAGAAACCTAAATTGCTTCTAAGATAAACATGCAAATCAGAGGCAGACGCATCTATTTACTTGGTAGCGTGCAGGCTGTGCTAACCCCCTTCCACGGCTCGGCTGTGCTGGATGTGTCTTGCTCCTGCGCTTCCCACCAGAGCCTGTCCCGGCTTCGCCACGGACTCGCAGGCTCCTGTGGCTCCTCGTGTCTCTGCCCCCTGCTCAGGTGACAGTCTGAACAGCTCAGAGTTTTCCACTCTGCTCTCCTACCTGCATGTGCTCACTGGGAGATATCAGGTGGGAAATGTCTCTTGGAAAATGAGGTTTTGAAGAAAGAAATTAATTACATGGGAAATCATAAAATTACAAGGAATCAGAAACTGTCCTGTTGCTCTTCCATAATACCAAGGTGTTCCTGTGAAATTAGTGAGTGCCCTAATTCAGTTTCCAATGAAATTTATACTGGACACTGCTTTAGCTGAGACTTTATTTTTCACCATGTCATAAGGCACTGGAAAACCTATTTGAACATGACTAGATTTTAAAAGGGAAATTTTTGGAATTGCCATTCTCAGGCAAATCAACATTTTAATACTCTGAATTAAAACAGCTGCTTGAAACATCGTAAGTTCCTACTGTGGGCAAATTGGGGTTGCACCAATACCATTAAAGGCACAGCTTTAAATTAGATTAATAGAAGCTAAGCTTTACTAAAATCAGTCACCGCTTTACGTGGGAGAAGGATGTCTGTGCAAGCAGCTCTGGTGATGCAGTGGGCCAGGATCCAGGTGTGAGGAAGCTCAGGGAGCCCATGACTGGTCCCTGACACACAGAGGTGGCTTTGAGGTGAAGGGATGCTCCTTCAACTCAAAGGGTCTTAGCAATGGCAGCAGGCTCGGCTCTGACATCCCAGGTAAGGGGTTTTCAGCTGGAGAATTTGCCTTTCCTGGCACAGCTACTCCCTACCAAGTGCAGGGTGTGCTCAGCTGGGGTTGGGCAACCTGGAATCCCTGGACCCCCAGCCATGTCAGCTGCTGCTCTAAGGGGTTCTGGGGCTGAGATCAGAATATGGTCTGGCTTCTTGGTGGCATCAGAGGCTGTGGGAGTCCATCCCCTGGGAAAAGTGATTCGGCTCCCCATCACTCTGTAACAGCTTTGACAGTCCTGAGGATCAACTTGGAAGCCAAACTATGCTGGCTTCTGGTCTCTTCCCATCCCACTGAGTCCTCGTGAAATCTGTGTTTTGGTGGGAGGCTGGAAAGCCCTAGGCAGCTATTGGAGACACCTCGTGCAGATAGGATCAAATCCAACATCCCTGCCTCTTTGCCTGCTAAAGAGCAAATTCCATCATGCCTGGCAGCATTTCACCTCCTCAAGTTCTTTGCATACTTCCCAAGGATGCTGCACCTTCCTTCATCTGCTTCCCCCTGCTGTGGCAGACAATTTATAGCCAACTGCCAAGCACTTTGGGTTGCAAGGTACTATAGACATCTGAGATATTATTTTAGTATTACAAACCCTGAGTATTTTATTAAGCCCCACTGGGAACAGGGCCATCCTGGCCTGCTGGAATTGTTAACACCTTGGAATGATTAATAGTCCTAATTTCCTCACTTAGAGCCACTACTCTGCATGTTGAGATTGTTAGTCTCACTTCAATAATTTTTAATATCATAATGCAGAGCCACTACCAGTGCCACTCAAGGGACATGTTTTTCATTTTCTGCACTGTTATCTTTCTCTTTCTCGTGCATCCCTCTTTTAACAGTTGTCTGCCTTCAGATCCTGGTCTCTGTCCCCTCTCTGTGGTTTTCCTGCACCCCAGTGCAGTCGCTGGGATGCAGTTTCTGTGAGGAGGACTGAAACACTGTGGTCCTGGGGAGATGGAGCAGATGGGTGCTGCACTCTGTTGTCCCCTGAGCAGATGTGGGAGGCTTTGCTGTTGGCATCTTGCATAACAGTGATCTGAAAAGTGAGGTCTGAAAACTTTGGTCAGCGCTGGGTGAAAGCTGTTCTCAGGAACATTGTTGGTGGTGCATGAATACAAAATAATTGCTCATTAAAAATACGCCTTACCCTTAAGAATCAGTTTTTTTCTCCCCAAATCTCAAAGTCCTTTGCTAAGAGGTGGGGAGGTAAAACAATCTCTGATAGTAAAGCTGGGTGTACAATTCTTTTTGCCATGGCACATCCTGTGTGTTGGGTGTGAGCTGCTCTGAGAAGAAGCTGTGTGTTTCCATGGGATCTGGCCCAGCACAGATCTCCTCATGGCACTGCTGAAATCACTTTTGGTAACAGTAGAAGCGAATGAGTTCGGAAGAGCAGAAGGATTTTTTGCTTCTGCATTTCTTTCTAAGAAAGATTTCCTATAGGTGAAAGTGACCCTAATGAAAAATGACTAAGCAGCACAGTTAGGATTATTGTAACGGCGCAGAGTGACTGAAAGAACCCATCTGTTTCATCCACCCTAACCAAGAACACCAGGGCTGCTGCGAAGGCCATGGGGTTCATTCTCCATCAGTCTGACATTACTTTAAAACTTATTTTTCACAGCACGGCTGCCTGGACAGCCGGAGCTGCAGAGCGCCTCAGGATAAAGACTTCCTGGTCACTGACCTCCTGCTTTTATTGCCATGCAAAGTGCTCTGCAACAGCGAACTGACAGCCGGGGCGAACACCCCGGGATCTCCGTGTCCCAAGCCCTCTCCCCTTTGAGGTGGCAAGTTCCACTCCTGGTACTTTGCCCCCTGTCCCTGCCCATGGCAGAGGGGGTGGAACTAGATGCTTTAAGGTCCCTTCCAATCCATTCTGTGATTCTCTGTCTTGCCTGCAAGAGTGCCAGGACTGAATGAGCGATGAGCTGCTCCACAGCCGAGGCGCTGGTGGCGGAGGGAATGGTTCAAGGCACGGGATGGGATCACAGCCACGGACACACGGCTCACAGAGCCCCCACACAGCCTGCCAGACCCTCTACTAGCAAAGCCCTCCGGGGGCTGCTGTGGGTCTGCCCTGCTGAGACTGGCACGGAGGGGAGGAGCGGCACCCCCGCGCCCCAGAGGGTTACACAGCGGGCTGTGGAGTTTCTCCACGCAGCTGTCTTCCCCTTGGCTTAATTTCAAACATTCCTATTTATGCTATTTCCCCTCCCACACACCTTAGCATGATGCCTGCTTAAATGAGCTTCTCTCTCCTATATCCTATATCCACCCATATGTGTGCCTCCATTTTTCCATCACTCCTTGTGCCCATCCACTGTACCTGGACCATGAACAGCACTGGTGTCACAATGGAAATACAAGGCAAATCCTGGTGAAGAACACGAGCGGGAGCACAGCTCCTGCCAATCACCCATCATGGTGGGAATGTCTCCTTCTCCATCTGCAGTGGGGGTGTCCTTGCCAAACCCTTGGCCAGAGCCCGACACCATGTCCAGGTGTTGCTCTGGCACAGAGGGAGCGATGAGCACTCCTGCTTCATGATTTGCCCTTGGTATGTCTTCCATGCCCATGAACACACTCCTCCTTCCCTGGCCAAGGAAGGGAGCTGGACCATGGTGGCTGCCTGACTCTGGACTGGTCATCCCCCAAAATTCCCATATGGACATCATGCCCCAGGATGCAGCAGGTCTCTTGGAGCCCCCGTATCCTGCCAGCGCCATGGGTAGCCCCATGTGGTTGCCAGGCTCCCACATGCTCTCCAACCCACACCCAAAATTGCGATCCTCTTCCTTCCACAGATTTGTTTTATCTTTTTGGGAGCCTGATGCCTCCCATCTGTTCCAATGCCAGATGAAATTAAATATTTGTAGTTTCCAAGGGCTGTGGTTAGCAATAAACAAGTTGGCTAACAAGGATTTGGTGTGCTGGGGAGCTGGAGGGGTCTGTGTGGGTTGCAGGAGAGTGGGTGTGTGCGAGGGTGGGATGCAGAGGGGTATGCAGGGCTTTGTGTACATTTTTCTTTAACAAAACCTTTAATTTCAGAATGGCTTTCCACACCAGAACCGCTCGCCGGCCTCTCAATAGCAAGTAAACGCTACTTAGTTATTTACACCAAGTTTGTTTATTGCACAGTTTATGTTTATAAGCAACATTTGTCTAATCTCCCAAATCTTTCCAAAGGAATTTCGGAGGCCACTTTTGGGGCCTGACGGCCTCTCGTGGCGCGGGGCACAGCCCTGCCAGCCGCCATCCCCCAGACGATGCTGCTCTCCCTACCCGAGTGCACGCAAGTGTAAATGGGATTTAGGGATTTTCCCGTTGCATTCCTTCTTAATTTCTGTCTGTGTTTCAGCTGGTATTTTGTTGCTAAGTAACACTTTAGAGTTTGGAAGCGTTTATACAAGAGTGCTGCTCCCCACAGCCACAGCCATCCCGCTGTCACCGTTAGTCACGGTGGCCTCGGCGCCCAGCCACAACCACACAGGCCAAAGCCACACTGTCCCCAACCTGTCCCCTCTGCCCGTGCTCTGAGCACGTGCACATGCACACACACACACACCCACAGCCACTCTTTTGGATGCCAAAGTTCACCAATTCCTGGCGTTTCTGTGAGGCGGTTGGGCCGTGCCTGACGTCACTGAAAATTAATAATTTGCAGTTGTTTAGAAGAAACATTTGGTTGATATTTCCTTTCCATGTACTGTGATCAGAAGGGACCCAGTTTTTCCTATTAAACTACTTAAAAAGTTGACTCTGAAAATGAGAAGCATTTCCTCTAGTTCCACAAGTTTATTGTGTGTGAATCCCTAGAAGAATTTGGCAATAATAATTAAAATAAGGAACGATGATGCACCACCAAATGTATTTACTGTAATACCAGTGGTGCTAAAGATGTGCTTGGAAACCTATGCAAATCACTGAATAACTTTTTCCCAAACCACAGCTGGTTGAAACCATTTTCAGTAAAACACAATTTCATATAAACACGCTATTTTATCAGGACTGACACATCCAGCACAACAGCGCTCAGTTCAATTTAGGCTTGTCTTAGGAATGTTCTGCTTTCCAGAGGAGAAAGTTCAACTGAAAGTGTGAATCTTAAGAGTTTAATATATTCCATTTCTAATGGTTTTTGGTTCAAGAGTCGTATACTTAAGGCCCTTGGGACCAATACTGCTTGGCAAAAATGTCCAAAGGCATCGTGCCTGGCTGCGCCGTGGCCGCGGGGCTGCGGGGGGGGGCTGCCCAGCCCCAGGCAAGCGCAGCTCCCCAGGGCTGCCCCGCTCTCCTCTCCCATCGAGCTGCCAGCCGGGGATCGGTCTGCAAGCCGAGAACACAAACTGCTGTGGGAGCTAAATCGAGCTTCCCCCAAACAAGCCACAGCTACCGAGGCTTAAAACGTGGCTGGTTTTCCTCCTGCTTGCTGGGAAGCGACAGGCACTTGGAATGAGGGCAGACCGCGGCGCAGTCGTTGTGGGGAGAAGTGGGGTATGACAGCAAGGGAAATAGGTGGTTTTAACACTCCTCCTAAAGAAGTAATTTTCACCCTTGAGGCAGCATCCACGTGAGTTACCGGAACTGCCCATCTCTGGGCAGATGATGCTGGGACTACTCCATTCCTCCTTTTTTTCCAGCTGTATTATCCCCTGCACCCACTCCTCAGCTCCAACGAACCTCTCTTTCTCCATCCTCCACGATAATGGAAATAATCCAACTTCTCCACTGTCCCTTCCTTCCTTCCTCAGCTTTTTGCATTTTAGCAACGTCACCTTGCCCACAGAAGCCATCCTGCCTTCACCTGCCCTGCTGGGTTGGGGCAGAGCTGGCTCTGGAAGCCAGGTCAGTGCTTGTATCAACCTGAGACTCCCCAGCAGTGACTCATTTTCTCTCCCAATTATTCCAGTTCCCCTTGGCTGACCAGGCTGTAGAAAAGCTCCTCTGGGCATGGCTGTGAACAGCCTTGCTCCTTCTACTTTTCATTTGCCCCCACCCGAGCATTTTCTGGTCTCTTGAAAAAGTTGCTTTTGTGCTTGGTTGCCACCAGCTGCCCGAGCAGCATGTCCTCCGGGCTCCCCGCTCCCTCCCAGCCCCACAGCTTTCCCATCCGCTTTTCTCACCCTGGAATCGCTCTTCTAGGGATGCCAGCCCGGCCACGGCTGCCACACGCCCAGACGTGCTCTCAAACACCGGGAATACTTGTGCTATCTGCATGACTATTAAGTGCTCCCGGGCCCTTACAGAGTGCTCCACGGTAGCTGAGAATTTCCAGAAACTACCGTTTTCTTTCAGTGGCAGATGGGTTGAATTTGATTAAGTTTTGCCTCATCCACCGTGATCTGCTAATGATGATGCGATTGACACGGAAAACACTGTTTTCCGCAAGATTAGAGAGGACTTTTATAGGGTGGGGGACACTGAGAACTTTTCCTGCAGCCAGCTATTTTTTTTCTCCAGTGTTGCTGAACTATTGAAGCAGCACAGGGTCGGTTGGAAAACTTTGCAATCCTTGTTTTCCTAATTAATGTAATTCTGCATAGATGAATTTTCATTGTTACATGAACCGCGGCAGGAGGAGACTAATATCCAGCAGGTTTTTGCTATGGCGTCATTTCTATCTGTTACAAAGCCTCATCTTATCTAAAGGAGGGGGGGACATCAACTTCTTCGCTTCCCAGGAGCAGAGTAACATAACTGTGCAGGCAACTGTGCAGCCCGTAAGGATGGGAGCTCCGGCGGGATCAGGGGAGCTGCTGTCGCTTCCCCTGTCTGAACCGCACCGAGGGGCTCAGCCTGCTCCTCGCCGTGCCTGGGGAAGGATGGCTTCCAGAGGTGTCACAGCGCAAGGGGCTCGGCTCCTCGATAGAACTGGAGGTCCCCGCGGCAAGTCCCATCCCCAAGGAGGGAGCGGCGGCATTTTCGGGGCGCGGGGTGCCCGTGACCACTGCGGTGACGGCGCCCCGAGGAAAGACTCCGTACCGGCCCCGGGGCGGTTCCGTCTCCGCCGCTCCTCTCCGGCCGCCGCCTGCCGCTCCGCTCTGGGAGCCCGGGACGCCGCCAGAGCCGCGCAGGTGGAGCCGCGGGGAGTCCGCACAGCCCCGGACGGTCCCCGCCGGCTCCCACGACCGCACGTCGGGCGCGGGGCGCCGGCTCCGGCACTGCAGGGCTCGCTGCGCTCCCCCCGGCGCTGCCCCGACCCCTAGTCGGTCTTCCCCGTCCCCATCCTTATCCACGTCCCCACCCTGTTCCCGTTCCCGCGCCTGTTCCCGTTCTCATCCCTATCTCCATCCCCGTCCCTCGACCGCGCCCCACGCAGCTCTCGCCGGCGGTGGCCCGGGGACCGTCGGGGCGGCGGGGTCGTCGCGGGGACTCACCACCACGAGGAGTCGGCGCGGGGCGTCAGGGCAAGCAGGAGGAGGACGAGGGGAAGGCAAAGCCGGGGGGCCGCGCCCGCCGTCCGAGGGAAGGCTCCGCACTCCGCACGCCCGGGGGCCACGGCAATCCCAGGAGACGCTTCCAGACGGTTTGGGCTGAGCATATCTCTCCGGGGCGGGGTCCAGACGGAGAAATGACCGGGGAAGGGGGTCCTGCCCGCGCTCCCCTCTGGGCACTGCCCGTCACGGCCCCGCGGCGCGTCCGCCGGCTCCGCGCTGCTGAGCGAGCCCCGGCTGGGCCCCCGCGCCCAGGCTC
>VZRQ01006896.1:154069-171353 GCA_013397975.1 Machaerirhynchus nigripectus
GCAGCGCACGGGGATCGGCTTGCCGGGAGGTGGCGGCTCCGGTGCGGGGCGGCCGGGAAGGTCCCAGCCACGGAGGGGAGGCGGTTCAGACTCCACAGGTGCCCGGAGACCTGCAGGCAGCGGTCTGGGGGATAGGGACACAGTGGGCATACACTCCCTGGGATGGTGATGGCCACAGCAAGAGCCACCTCTGGTATCAGTGTCCAAGCCCAGGCACAGCCCTTTGCACTAATTTGGCGAGGGTTCTCCCTCCTCTCTCTACGTGTCTCTGTCACCTGTGGCTGTGGGACAGGGACAGCTAGTGGATGAGCTGCCCTGGGCTCTCACCTTGCCTTCCTTCATCACTCTAAAACTGGTGACAGACAGCTGGTGAAGACCAACCTTACCTGGCAGTTCTCTCTTCCCCATGTGGTGCCTGGCTGGTCCTTCCACACCATGGAGGTGAGCATTTTGGTGACCTCTCTTTGTCAGAACTTTCGTGATATACCTAATTAATTACTGGGATTGTAAACCCCATTATCCACCAAAGTCCTTTCCACATTGCTGGAGCCCTCAGCTGCCCCCTCCCCTCCACCCAGTTTAGCTCATTCTGCTCTTTCCTTCCTATTCCTGTTGTTCAGATCAGAGACCAACTTCTCCAGCCTGGGAGAAATGGGGACTAGAAGCTCACACGTGGTTATAATCCAATTATACTTCGGAAAACTGCAGTGACAGAAAGCTGGTGCTGGTGGGGTGCTGTCCTTTTGTCAGAGAGCCCACACAGAATGTTGCATTACAGTTTATCCCCGAAATGGTGGCACTGAAAAGGCTGATACTTATAGACTGTGGAAGGCTGTGAATTTGTTTAGAAGACCCATCATAGTGGGCAGCATGTTGGAGGCTCTGCTGTGGCCGTTTTGTGGGCTTTTCTCTGTTACTGGGTTGTTTTTACACAAAGACAGGAGCCTGAGTACTCTGTATCCTGCTCTCATGGGGAGGGAAAGGGAGGAGGTGACAAGCACGATGTTCACGTGAATGCGCAGGTCTTGGCTGTGATGTGGTGCCAGGCAGGAGACCTCTGGCTTGGGATGAAACTCAGAGTGAGGGCAAGAGGCAGCAGTGCAGGCAGCAGTGCCAGCCCTGGGAGGGGAGGGTGACGGTTGTGTGCAGGAGGGATCACAGCTGAATTCTGGTGTTGAAGTGAAATGCTCAGGCTTGGTGTCAGAGCTTTGCACCCAGGATGCTGAATTTCTCTGTCAGCCTGGTGGCTTATTTGATGCTCTTCTCCATAAAACCCAACTGACAGCCCATGGACTGTCCCTGGGTTTGTACAAGGCTCTCCCTGCACTGGGCAGTCAAGAGGCCAGAGCAGCTCTCACTCCCCCAACTGCAGCTCAGCTGGGCAGAGCCTCATGTTTGATCTTCCATTCAAATTAGCAGCACTCAGGGTGTCTGGGTGCTTCGTCCACATGAGCTGTGGTGAGTAAATTAACAAGGTTCTGCTTTCAAAGGCTTTCACAATTCATTAACTTCAATGGAACAGGCTCTCTATTTTCTTAGCAGGTTGGTCACTCCACAGACTTGCTCTGGATGCTGAAGATGGTGACTGGTCATGCCAGGAAGCTGGGGCAGCTGCTGCAGGGGTCACACACAGAGCTGTGGCGAGGGGCAGAGGGACAGTCCGTGGTCAGTGTTATGCCTAAGGAGGAGAACAGGGTAAGTAAATGCACGGGCAAGACTGGTCTGTTGCATTCCCTGCCCCAAAGAGCAGCTCCATAGGTGGCATCCAGCCTGCAGTGTGCTCGAGGCACCATCAGACCAGGTTTGCAAGCTGAGGATGGGTACCAGATCCACCCCTGCTCTGCAGAAGTCTCCCCATCTTTCCATGGAGATGAAGGCAGTGTGATCTCGCCTGCCCCTGCCCTCTCCCGCTGTCTCTCCTGCTGCGGCGCTGGATTCCTGCTTTGACTGCAGGCACAGGTGCTGGGGCTGCGCCCAGCGCGTGGAGCGAGCGGAGGTGGCAGAGGGATTGCGGCCGTGCCTCCAAACGTCCGTGCTGGGCACCGCCAGGGAGCTCACCTTTCATGTGGCAGCCCCAGGAATAACTCGGAGCCTTGAATAATCACAGCTGCCTGAAACCCAAGGGGAAAAATCCCTGTCCTGGAATAACCCTCAGTGCCAGGCTGGCTCACCTCATGGGAAACCCTTTTTCTGAGGGAAAGAAGACCTATTATAGATGTATTTATTGGGAACTTATTTTGGGATGGGTAGTGCAGCTCGATCAAGCTCCTGAACTTGTGGAGAAGGGACCAGTGAAGGGCTATGTGCTGCTGGGACCACAGCCTCAGTCGAGCTCTTTTCCTGTGCAGCCACAGCACAGCAGGGGACACAGTGCTGGACATTGTCACTGCCCAGTACAGTGGCACCAGTGGAGCCCCAGGAGAGAGCTGGGCTTGAGACAGACAGTCCTGCTCCATGCTGGGGTATCTGCTGCTGGCAGAGCTGGCCCTGGACCCCCACATTCCCCAGATGGTGCCAAGGAGGAGTTCCAGCTGTCTGGAGACAGGTTAGGGGTTCCTTTCTGGGGTGGGTAAGGGGTTCCTTGCTGAGGGACAGCACTAGGACGTGAGGGCCATGGGAGCCCAGGGCCCTCTGCAAGCTGCACTTGGTCCAGCAAAGGCGAGCGTGTGGTTAGTGTTGAGTCCTGGTGACTCCAGCACGAGGCTGTGGTAGGAAGGTCTTTTATCCCCCGAAAGAACACAGCTGCCAAAGGCCGAGCAGTCCCCAGTTAGCCCCTGGCTATCTCCCCGGGCTCTGAGATGTTAAGAATGCATTTTGGATAGAAACAAGTAACCAGAACAATGAACTGACCCTTCGATATGGCCTCCACCTCCATAGAAACAGAAGCCAAACAAACAGGCACAAGCCAGCCCTGTCAGCAGAGTGACAGCATGGGCTTAGTTAGTCTATCTCCTGCTTCCAGTGTTAATTGCTTTGTTCCTTCTCAGATTAATTGATGAATTGCTGTGTGGACATGCAGTGCCTCACCTTGCAGCCTTGGTCTGTGTGACCCTTTGGCCTCCGCTGCTATCTGGGCACAGACAGTGTGGGGACATCCTCCCCTCCCATGCGTGCCCACTGGTGCCCAGCTGGAGGTGAGCAGCTCCTGACTGGTAAACATGGGAAGGTGATCAGGCTGCAGGTTCAACTGCAAGCAGGAGTAAAGGTCAAAAAGTGAAATTAAAACCCTGATGTCAGATCTGGGTTTCCAACCAGTTGCTTTTGTGCCTTCCCGGAGGCCTTTGCCAGGTGCGGTGCACTGGGGAGAACTGGTTTCCCATCATGAGATCCATCCCACACCATGGCATCAGCTTGGACCTGGCTCCAAGCCCTCCCTTCCTTGCCCACCAGACCAACAAGCTTCTCTTGGAGCAGGTCAATGTACCCGAGCACCCAGGTTCAGATGGATCGCCGCAAATCCAGCTGTGTTAGTCACAGAAGTTACTGAAGGCCAGAAATGGTGCAATAACACCTAAAAATACCCACACTGCGCCGATCAGCCCCGGTTTCTGTCATCCTCCAGAGGCATCTGTGTATTGTGTGTGCGGGAGAGCCGGGGAGAAAGCGGCCATAAATCCTGCCGGCCTCGCTCTCGGCCTCTCCCGCCCGCCGCCCGCCCGGTGCTGTCTGGCAGGCGCGAGCCCCGGCTGTCATCGAGAGATCAGACGGGGCTGAAATTTGACAGGCCTGTGGAAAAACACGGGGTGACATCACGCAGAGACACCAGCCCACTGATTAATCTCCGAGGTCAGTGGCTGCTTTATTTATAACCAGGGAAGCGTTTGAGGTGGGTTTTTACAGGAGTGGAGCAGCATGGGCTGCCTTTTCCTCATCCCTGGAGCAGCTGCCTTCCCATGCTGGTGGGGACACCTCTGCCTCCTCTGGACACCACTGGAGCAGCTGAAATTGCTCAGGAGCACCAAAATCAAGCCTAATCCAGCACTGGAGCCCAGCTGGAGGCACCGGTCCCTCTGTGGCACTGGTGTGCCTCATCTGGATTCCAGCTGTTTTCTTTGCTCCTGGAGTTTCTCCTTACTCTCCCCAGCAGAAACAGCTCAGCTCCCCCAAAACACAGCACATCAAACTTGAAATGTTTTGTGAAACTCTTGTCAAGCTTTGGAGGAAAGGGAAGGTGGTCCCCAGGACAAAAACGTTCTGTTTCTTCAATTTCAGAACAACATTTCCCATTTCCAATGGTTGTTTGTTCTGTGCTTTTCAACATTTTCACTCTGCTTTATAATGCAAACCAAAATTACAGTTAAAGTAATATATTTTGAGTTTATCAGTGTGAAGCATTTCAAGCCATCCATTTCTCTAGGTTTTCTTTTACAGATACCCTGGAAAGCTTTGGGGTGGGTGATTCTGAATTGGAACAGAAACAGGTTTCAAAATGTTTTGCAAAGGCAGAACTTCATCCCTGTTGCCAAGTGAGAAGTGGCCAAGGGAGAAAAAAAAAACCCCTATCAGGTATATCTCTAGCATTGTTTCTAAGTGGAGAATTTTTCCTGTGATTAATGAAAATGGGGAAATAGGGCCAAATCCTGCACATGCTTTGACCGCAATGCTTGTACAAACACGCTGGTTGGGCTTTGGCTGGAATGACCAGGTTTAATTAGCTCTCTCCTATCTAGGGATGTGGGTTGTTGCTGTCAGTGCAAGGAGGGATTTATGTTTCCTTTTCCTCAGGAATACGATCAGTGTCTGAGTATTAAGAATAATCATTTCACTAATGTAAGGCAAATTTCTTATCCTACAGTACTGATAGTGAGGGGAATGCTGTGAGCCACGGGTACGGGTGGGATGAGTGCCTGACAGTGATGAGGATTTAATGCTGTTGTCATGAACCCACGCTCAGCTCCTGGACACAGGGGTCACCTTCTGCTGGGTGGAGGTGACCCACCTGGGCAAAGGTGACCCACCGCGCTTATGCAGCCTCACCTCAAGTCCTGAGCACCACAATAAAAGAAGGTTATAAAGCTGTTAGAGAATGTCCGAATGAGGGACATGAGGATGGTGAAAGGTCTAGAGGGGCCATGCAAGGAGTGGTTGAGATTACTTGCTTTGTTCAGCCAAGCAAGGAGCTGCTCCTGGGCGGGTGGCATCATTGCAGCAGCTTTCCTGATCAAGGTTCCCACAGGTTTTTTTCTGCCCTTTGAAGCAGGTAACGTTGTGCCTCCCCAAACTGGATCCATCCTTGCTGCCTGCTCCCTGTTGAAGCCCAATGTGGTCACTGAGTCCTGATGAATCTCCCCTGAACTGCTTGAGGTTTTGCAGCTCAGCATGGTGGGGAATTTGGAAGGAGAAAGAAGGTGGAATAAGTGAGGAAGTGCAGAGAGCCCAAGCATAACTCCAAACTAGGGCAGGAAATGCACCACACATAGCTCTAACCTTATCATCCAGGATGGATTTTAAGTGCTTCTTCAGTGACTCATTGTCCCTGAATGGGTTTGAAGGACTGTCTGCCAGAGAGGAAAGGCCAGAGAGCTCAGATCAGATAACAGGTTATTACAAAGCCCTCGTGCTGCGTGGGGCGTCTGCCAGGGCAGCAGCCAGGGCTGGACAGCCGTGGGGAGGCACAAAATATGGTCTCTCAAGTGTGATTCAGGTGGGCAGGGGTGAGAGAACAGGGCCTCTTTCTCCTCTTATTTATCATAGAAACACAGGATGGTTGGGGTTGGAAGGGAATTTGAAGATCATCTTGTTCCAACCCCCTGCCATGGGCAGGGACACTTTCCACTAGACTGGGGTGCTCCATGGCATGTCCAGACTGGCTTAGAAGAATTCCAGGGATGGAGCAAGGTTTATACTGAGTTCTGGCCAGTCTTGTTCCATGGGCACTCTTGGTGCCTCTTGCCACCTTCAGAAATTTCTTGTGAAGTTTACTGGTTCCCTTGTACCCTGGCTCCTGGAGTCAGGTGAGGATGGGAGAAAATACAGTCTGAATACACATTACTGAGCAAAACCTTCTGTAAAAAGCCCTCTCTGTATTGTGCCTTACATGAAAGATACTGCTGTGGTTCAGAGGTTAACTTTTATCTTAAGCTCAGCTAGAAGCTGAAGAGTTTTAGCATTTTTTAAAATATCATAAAAACATTAAAAAAGGACAAATTCCGATCTCTGCTATGTTGGTATTAATGGGGAGAAATTTAATGAAAGTCTGTAGAAGCTTCTGATTTACTCTTGTGTGAGATTGGATAGAAATAGCCCAAAGAATCTCATTGCTGCTGCCCAGATTCAGCTGCACATCAGAGAGCTATTAATGCTCTGTTTTCTTGACTTTGGTCAATACATCTTGCAAGGCAGGAGGAGGCTGGATTTTGTCTGCGAGTGTCCCAATGTCATGCTATGTTGGATAATGAACTGTGGATAAATTGGATCAGCTTTTCAGTCGCCAGCCTCTCAGAAATCCAACAAGGAGTCAGGGCAGCAAGCTGTGCTTTCAGCCTTTGCTCTGATAACCTCTGTGCTGCTGTCAAGAGCTATTGTGGTGATTCCAGGCTGGAGCAGGTGAAAATCATTGTTAACCTGGAAAATGAACATCTCTGTTTGGCTTGGTGCTTCCCCATACCTTAAAAATGTCTGGTCTGGTGCAAATCCACTTTTCAAGGAAATAGAGATGTAATGAGAGTGGCCTCTTGCTGAGCTGGATTCAGGCACTGCTTTTGACCTGGTTATTCAGTTAATCCTGGTGGGCGAGGAGTGTGACTTGAGAAGCATCCAGCCTCTCTGGAGGAATGCAAAGATCCTGAGGTTGGACACCTAAAGGTTTGTGTTTCCATGGAAATGGAAGGTTTGATGCAGAGTTACTAAAGAATTTTGAAAGACCCCCACTTGGTAGCAGGGCCCTCAACCCTGGCAGTGGAGAAGCCTCTGCAGCTCCCCTCCTGCCCATCTGCTGTGGTACCTGTCATGATGGACACCCCTTCCTTGCCCAGTGCCCTGCAGCATGTGTGTTCAAAGGATCAGCCTCTGAGCTCCCAGTGGGCTCCAGCTCACTCCTGGCGATGCTGGGATGGGATCCCAGCTCCACCAGCACTGCCACTTGCTGTCCCTGCTGCAAGGGGGACCCTTCGGCTGTGGCTCACTGGGGTTTCAGCAAGTCTGGGAGCTGTGATGGCATCGTGTGCTGCTGGGTGACACAGGGTCCTGGATTTGCTCCAGCCATTCCAGTGGCTGCAGCCTCCTGCTCCTGTCCGGTGAGATGCTCGGGGGCCAGCTGGAAAGCTGGGGTCAGCTTGAACACCGAGGAGCCTGAATCCAAGAAATCTTCAACTGGTTTGTGTTGGAAGGGACCTTAAAGCTCACCTACTTCCAATCCCTGCCATGGGCAGGGACACCTTCCACTAGACCAGTTTGCTGTAAACCCTGTCCAACTGGGCCTTGGATGCTTCCAGGGATGGGGCATCCACAGTTTCTCTGGGAAACCTTTGCCAGGGCATTTTTGCATAAATAATTTCTTCCTAATATCTAATCTAAATCTCTCTCTTTCAGTTTAAAACTGCTCCCTCCTGTCCTGGTCTGCCTGTGTAAATCCCCTGTGGCTGGCAGAAAGCTGAGCCCATTCCCTGTGTATCCATGAGGAGCTCAGCCCCGCACTTCATTATGGCTTCAAAAAACCCTGGAGACTCACGCCCCGGGGGCCGCTGTGAGCGGGGGGGCTGCCCGTGGCAGGGTGTCTGTATTTTCATTGGAGCTCCCGGGAGCGTAATCCTGTTAAGGGCTGAGCGTCTGATTCAGCTGTCCTGCTATATGGCTAATCCTGCCAGCGGGAGCGAGCATTATCCCGCTGCGGGGCGGCTCTCCGGCCCCTCCAGGCGCTGGGGTCACCGCGGGTGTCCCCGGCCCCGCTGCCAGCCCCGCTCTCCTCCCTTTGGGAAGCAAGCCTCCAGAAAACCTGGGAATTGTGTCCCACCCCGGGAAGCTGTGCAAGGCTGTGTGGGCTCCTTTGAACTCTGCTGAGCAGCTTAGGGCCCCGGGCACGGCGGGCACGCAGCCCGGCACCCCGGCCAGAGCATGGGGAAATTCCGGCTTTGATCCCATTGTCCGCTTTTGGGGCTGTGCTGTTCAATAGATCACAGCCAGGAGTTAATTTACTCATTATTTATACATTTTTCAGGCTTTAAATGCCATTTTTGCTCATGTCCTCCCTTCATTTGTGTGATTTCCCCTTATTTCAGGGACTACTGCCCTCCTGCCGTGGCTGGGTCTTGCAGGCAGGACATGTTCTGGTGGGGTTGGTGTCATTGCTGGCTGCCTTGGCTTGGAGGGTTGAAAATGCTCTTTAAAAATAAGATTGCTACAGAAAAGGCCATTTTAGTTGCAAGTATTTTTTGATAACATGTGGGTTTGCCCATTTCTCCACTGAAAAAAAATAAATCCAGTGCTGATGAATTAAGAAATATGTGGATAGAGCTGGTAATAAAACGGGTGGGGTGCTTCTGGCAACTGTGGGGGTGTGGAGATCCACGGGAACTCCACAGTGCCAGGGATGCTGAAGGTTTCACTGTGCAGCAGCTTTGCACTGGGCTCATTTTGGCCATTTGATTAAATTTGGCCACAACCCTCCCCTTGAGCAGATGCTCCAGGAATGCCCATTTCATCACTTTCCGCTATAACCTGAGACAGTGAATCTGGGGTTAAAAGCCTGAAGGAAAGCTGATAAATGTGTATAATATAAACTATTGAAGACTAAAAAATTCTGAAAACACTGGAGAAAGTAAATACAATATATTTGGGGAGACATTTCTCTTCCTATCTCAGGTTTTCCAGCAACAGCTTTCCAGCCCTCTAACAGCCTAGAACTCCACGTCACCTCCAGACAGGCCGGGCAGGAGGAGATTGATGGGTGTCATTGGCCACAGCTTTGGTCTATGGGCAGAGCAGGGGAATGTGAAGCTGTGGCTATGCAAAACATGGTGAGGACTTTTTGCTTTCCTGCCTGGCTTTTTTGATGTCTAATTCCGCCTTGGCTGTTGGAATCCTGCCTACCAGCACCTGTCCATGACCCAGGGCTGTGGGCAGGCAGTGCGATGGCAGTGGGCACCAGGCTCCGGGTCCCTTCTGGTGCCACTCGCAGTCACAGGGGGTCTTGTGAAGATGCTGAGATGCCTCCGGGGCTCTACCAGGTTGCTGTGTGCATTCAGCATGGGCCTGTTTATCCAACAGCGCCAGGGCACTCAAGCCCTTTATGAGGGTGAGTTATACCGTGTTTGCTGGCTGGCGTGTGACGCTGTCAGCCTGTGGGGCCCAGGCTGAGCTCCCCAAGCCCATGGGATGAGCATCCAAGTGACCCACAAGCATGCGGCCTCCCTCGGGGTCCAGCTCTTGGCTCTCCACCAACCTTCCTCCTAATAATTTTGCCTAAATGCTTTGCAAATCAGCCAGCAACCAATTTATCCCTGAAGTATTTTGGAGATGTCACTGTGAGAATGTTAATGGCGCGTGATTCAGCGGGCCCGGCGAGCTGGAACGTGCGCGGCCGTGCAGCAGGCGGGTGCGGGCGGGCGCTGGGACAGCAGGCGGGGGGACAGGGATTTGTTAATTCTGGGTCATCCTGGCCCTTAGACCCTGCTTCCCCCTGGTGCTGCTTGGCAAACTGGGGGAGAGATGGAGCCATTGAGCTGGCGAGGATATCATGCTTAAAACTTGTTATTTTTGGATGGAGTTTCCAAGCCCCCTCTCCCCTCGTGGCGTTAAACACAGTTGTTTATTGGAGCTGACAGAAACACAAGCAGTTGTCAGTAGCTTCTGCAAGAGTTGTGTCCCCCAGCAGTGGAAGGAACATGAGGGAGCTGATGACTAATAGAGCTTTGAGTTTTATGTGCTCCCTGCTAACGGGTCCCATATGTTCCCCTCTGCAGCCCGAGGGGAGAGCGGCTCGTTTGGCCCCAGGGCAGGAAGCCTCGTTGGCTCTAAGTCTCCCAGGAACTGGCTATGGAGCTGGGGCAGGGGGCAGGGCCGGGACCACTCGATGCCTGGCTCTGCCCCTCACGCCTGAGCGCGTGTCCTTCCTGCTGCAGCAGCCAGAGCCGTGCTGTGGTCTGGTGGTGCAGCCCAGACCTTGGGAAGAATACTGGGAACGTGTGTATGGGCAGCTCCAGGGCTGGTGCTGCTGGCGAGCTTTGCAGGCAGCCCTCAGCCAGATTGGGAAGATTTATGAAGAGATCAAAAAGTCTCCAGTCTACCCCGGCTAACCTGGATCTGTTACTCTGCAAGAGACCCTCATGATCTAACTGATGTCCTTCACTTGGAGCTGTCTCTTGGAGCACGTTGGGAGGACCCAGCAGCAGGGGAAGTGGTGTTTCCTCAACAAGCTGCTGTGGCATTAAAACAACTCGCTGGCTCTCACAAATCACACTTAGTAAATCTGTGTGCAGCTGTATCGCAAGAGAGATTATGAGATCCTGGGGTGCAGTTAAAACCCACATGAAGCACGTGTGGACCACATCCTCCCTGGACACCCATGCTCCTGGTTGCACATTCCCATGTGCCCATGGGTGCTGCCCACCCAGGTGCCTGGCTTTGGAGCAGCGCAGGAGCTCTCTGGAGGAGCAGAGGCACTGTAAGGTGATCACACAATTCTGAGCGAAGGAGCGAGTAGTAGGAAGATTATTACCTCTCACAAACAGCCGTCTGGGGCCAGTGAAGTGCTCCTCACACTCTGCTCTGAGGTCTTGCTGCTGGCACATCTGCTCCCTCCCCTGCCCTTGACCAGGCTTGGCAGCCTGTCACTCCTTGGGGCAGCACCTGGGAAGTCAGGCACACAGGCACAGCTAGGGGTGATGCAAATGGCTGTTCAAACAGGCATGTGGCATGTTCCTGAGTGGCTGACTCCGGAACTAATTCCCCAGTCTGGGAGAAGTTTGGCATCCCAGCCTCTGGGAAATGAAATGCAGCCGTGGTGGTGGCTGTATCTGTCCTGCACTGACTGACACACCAGAGCCTGGCGGCTCTGCCCGGGCTGGTCACCTGCTCCCTGGGCAATTCTGACCTTGTGTACGTCTAAACTCCAAATGCAACCTGAGCCTAGAGCTGGCAAAACCAGCGGGTGGTGAGGGTGAGGCTGGCAGTAGGAGCTTGAGACCTTTCCTGCAACGATGCCCTCGATACCCATCATTTTCTGGATGTGATGCCCTCAATACTCACCATTTCTTGGATGTTGCAGGCCTGGAAGGGCAGGCTGGCGTGTGCCAGGGCTGTTCTGGCCGCTCTCGACTGGCTCTTGGAGGAGAGTTCCCCTCTGGGTGCTGCTTTTCTCCAGCTCTGATCCCTGTTTGACCTCATCCCTGCTTCCCTTCGGAGGTCGTCCCAGTAGTGGCGCTTCCAGGGGTGAGCTGCCAGCCTGGCCCTGCACTGGAATTCCAGTTGCAGTGTCTCCAGCGAGTTCCCATCTGTTACTTCATTCACGTGATTAATCTGCCAAAGAAATTCCTGATGTAAACACAGCATTATCAGAATTTACTCCGGACTTGGCCCCTGGATTCCCTGCCAGCTTTTGCTGGAATTGCACTTCTGCTCCAGCAACACTTCAGTGCAAACAAACCAGCTAAAGACAGGGCGGGAGGCCATGGGGTGGGCTGGGGAGGCAGGGATGCTCCAGGTCAGCCCTGGGAAAGGCTGCGGGTGCGATTCTACACGGATCAGCTGTTTGCAGGGCAGCAGGAGGCAGCGGAATGCCGGGGCCACTGGGGTGTTTTGGAGTTCTGGAGCATGCCAGGGAAAAGACTTGTTGCAAACGCGACCGTATTCCCCTTCCCTGTCCGCACAGGTCTGGCACCAGCAGTGCCCGTCACACCGGGAATCCCGATGGGTCCCACGCTGGGGATCCTGACACGAGTCCCGCAGCACCGCCTGCTCGCTGTCCCCGCGGGCAGCGGCCGTGTCGGACGGGTTCCCACGCTCCTTGTCACTCGTGGAGGGGTAGGACAGACAGACGGACCCCGGAGGAGCCAGAGCTCGGGCGGTCGCGGGGACGCGGCGGAGCCGGCGGGGCCAGGGACGGACCCGCAGCGCTACCTGCTGGCTACCGGCCCGGCTGGTACCGGCCCGGCTGCTACCGGCCCGGCTGGTACCGAGCCGGCTGCTATCGGCCCCTGGGGCCACCGCGCCGGGGGGACACGCACCTGCGGGAGATGCGCGGGGTCACAACTCTGAGTGGGAGACGCGGAGGGACCCGAGCCTTGCAAGGGAGATGCAGGATCGCAGCGACCGTCGGGAGGTGTAAGGGGACCCCAGCCTCGCATGGGAGGGCCCCAATCCCGCATGTGATCTGGGGGATCACGGTGAGCATCAGGAGCTGTGTGGGGACCTCTCCACGCTTGTGCCCCATGTTGCCTGTCTGAACTCTGGCCTGTCAGCGTGACTTAGTGAGGGTGTTACAGGGGAGCATCCAAAATGATGCTTTTCTGCTGAAATAATTGTGTCTTGAATTGGGTTTTGAGGCAAAGGGCTTTTGAGACGACTGGAGATGCTGCAAGCACCAGTGCCACATCAACTGGTAAAGCAAGTTCCCACAAGTTGGCAGGAGGAGGACCTAGCACTGTCCCTCGGGCAGAGGTAAGGTGGGTCATGGATTGACCCTTGCAGCAGTTTCCCTCTTTAACTTGAGGTTAAAGTGATGCTTGTGGATGTGTAGTTGTGCGTAGAGCTGTTTGTACCTACCAAAATCTCTGCTAATGCGAATAACCAAAAGGCTCCTGGTTGTTTATTTCCTGACCCTTCATGGGCAGGGACAAAACACTGCAACTTGTACCCCTGCAGGCTCTGTGTCCAGTATGCTGGGATCAGGATGCTCCATGGTCAGAGGAAGTCTCTCATGAAAGGTATTTTTCAAAAGACTTTTTTTTCCCCTGGAGCAGCTGTGGAATATTTCAATGTATAAAGTAATTTTTCTAGCTATTTTGTCAAAGAGAAGTTTTTAATATATATTATCTTCTAACTTTATAGAGCTTTTATCTCTTTTTTCATTCTGTGGGAGAAAAAGTCACTTCCCCCTCGCTCCCCTGAGCAGCATTCCAGCTGGGATGGCTCTCCCACACCCGGCGCCATCCCGCTGTCAGTGCACTGTCCTCTGCATGATCTTCTCAGAGCCTTTCAGAGCCCTGGTGGGTGTTTATGCAGGAGGGCACTGTAACCCTTCCTCGCTGGTCATGTCTGAGGGAGATAAAAACCTGCCCATGCACAGCAACGGGAGAAACTTGCCCTGCATCCAGCTGGGTCTCCATCCCCATCTTCTCCGGGATTTAGTCTTGCTCTTTTTCTCCCTGCTGCTGCTCCTCCAAGAGGTGGGAATGGGTTCACAATAAGCACCCAGAAGTGGGTGCTGTGGCCAGCGCATGAGCCTTCCTCCATCCTCACTCTTGCTCTTCCCTTGCCTCCTGCCTGCTGTGACAGGGGTCCCTGGTTAAGGGGCACTGGAAGGAGGTGGCTCCAGGGGTCCTATTCCTGCACGCCAGTGGTGGGAAGATGCGGGCACAGGGCAGGATCCAAGCGCCGCTCCCACAACAGTCTGCAGCCATCACTCGCGCGCGTGAGCTCTGTGTTTGTTTTTGTAATCCCCCTTTTTTTTAATTGTGATTTTAGCAGTGGTGAAAGGTGCTGGATTGACAAGCCGTGGAGACGGAAGGGCCTCTGGACTCCACTGAAGTTTACATTTACAAAGGACACAGAGAATAAATAGAAGACAGTGTTTAGAGTCCTCTGTAGACACTTCAGACTTGCTTATAATTCTGCAGCAATTCCATCACCTCCAAAGTGATTGATGCTCTCTATAAAGTCTCGCCTTAAAACATTTTCCTATGTGTCAGGGGAAGAAGTTTATTACACTTTACTGAAAGGGCAGGATTTGTATTGAGCTGAAGGCTGAGTCCTTCCCAGCCCTATCCCCAGGAGAAAAAATAATCAGAGTGCTGGAAAAAAGGAGCCTGACCCAAGGCAGGCGTGTGGTTTGTGGTTAGCCAGGTCGAGTGCTGGGTGTGGGGATGGAGCTCTCCCTGAGTGCTCCAAACAGGGCAGGAGTAACAGATTTTCATCAAATTGTTGTTTTCTAAAAGCTTACATTTTCCTTCAGTGGAAACATGAGATGCATCTGCTTTTGACAAAGAGCAAATAATTTTTTTTCATTAAGTCACCAAATACATTGAGAAGAGACTAGTTTGGGTTGGAGCTGCTTGTGTTCTCATAAAAGTACCAGAGATCACAGGCTTTAGGTCTAAATTTCATTCTGTATTTTCACTGGAGGAGTTGTTTTGGTTTGGTTTTAGCATGGAAAATTCAGGGCAAGGTAATGCTTTTTCTCCCTGTGCCAGGGCATTCCCAGGGTTGTGGCACCCTGGGGCTCTGTGGGGAGCTCTGCTGCCCTGAGGCACTTGTAGGAAGGCAGTGCAGGTGATTTGGGAGCTTGGATGCGTTCTCAGGTGCTGGAAGCAAGGTGTCCCTTCCCACGCAATGCTGGCAAGGGTCTTGGTGCTGCAGGGGGGCTGTGGGATGCCCAGCTGGGCTGGAAGTGGGAAGCTCTCTGCTTTAAAAGAAAAGGAAAACCTGTGTAAGGGCTTACCGGGTAATGAAATAATCCAGAACGGACACAGATTTCACCTTGGCAAACACTGGGATACCTTGGAGATGTTAATTTTATAAACCACCTGAAAATAGCTCACATCTTACCCCCCCAGCACTGGCACTGGGCTGACCCCAAAGTTTGCCCAGTGTGGCAGAAGACATGTCAAGAGCAGTGAATAAAAATAGCGGAGTGTGCGGAGCCTGTCAGGAGAAATAAATCTCCTCAGCCATGTCCTGGGCTGGGGTTGGCTTTGGGAGGAAGGTGCTGACAAACACCAGTGATTCCACAGGGATTGCTTCCAGTCCCAGCTGATTCCCTGGACCAAGGGATGTGACCCTGGGGAGCAGCAGGGCTGCGTGGAGCATCCTCAATCCCAGCCATGGCCAGAGTTGTCACCCCTGTGTGGGCAGGACAGAGTCTCCCAGCCTCTTTCATGGCCTCTCCCGGCTTCTGGAAGTGGAACTTGGGACTAATCCAAGTCTGCTTATTTCTACAGACTCATAATGGTTGGACTCAATAGTCTTAGAGGTCTTTTCCAACCTTAATGATCCTATGTTTCTATAAAACTCTCGGGAAGGGCAGACAATGGGTGGTTTTTTGTGGCATATCAGGCTGCTGTAAGCACCAGGTCCCCTTTCTTGCCCCTCTGCCAAGCAGTTTCTCCATGCGGGTGAGCCAGGCTGATGTGAGTATCAGAAATGGGCACGGTCCACCTGCCAGGGGTCCCCACGTCCCAGGGTGCTGACATTCACTAACCCGAGGCTTCCTGCAGTTTCTTTGTCTCTAATACAGCAGCTGATAAAATACCCAGTTTCTTTAAATGCTTGTTGGACCAAGCCCACGTTTCCAGCCTCAGCACACGCTGAGCCCTCTGGCACTGACTGTGGAGATACGGAGCAGATGCTGTGAGAAGATGTTGTTTTCTCAATTGCATTTTAGTTGCCTGGAACAAGTGCTTGGTGGCCTTTGGTGGTGGCACTGGTGTCACCCTGTGCCTGTGTGGTTGCTGGGCTGGATCTTTGCATCAGCCTCACTCCTGGCTCTTAGACATCAGACTTGGGGGTGCTGACAGTGCTGGTGGGAGCTGGGATGTCTTCCACCCCGCCTCTCCCCTGGAACATCCCTGGGATAAGGGCTGGATGCTGCTGTGCAGCCACGGCCACTGGCGCTGATTTATCACTGGACCCACTGGCAAGGAATTAGCTGTGTCTGCCTGCATTTAATCTCCAGTTTGATGTTTTAGGAAGAACCCGATGTCAGTTCAGTTAATTGTCTGCTAAAGACTCTGCTCCTTCCCTGCTTTCGTGCTAAATTCACCTTTTCTTCTTTCCTTTCTGCAGTGCCCTCAGGTAAAAGACAAATGGCAGCATATAAAAAATGACCCGAGTCACTTAATTTGAACCAGAGGAGACAACAACAGTCTGGAGGCAGAGCTGGATTTATCTTTTCTCTCCGGTGGAGGCCCCTCCTCCAGTGATGGCTGTCGGATGGTGCGAGCAGCATCTGAAGCAAATTGAGGGTAACCTTTCATTCCGCAGGGATCTTCCAGCAGGGTTTGCCGGTCCCAGGGACATCTGCGGCCCTCATGTTGGATTTGGCAGCCTCTGAGCCCATTGTCAGCCAGTTCCATTGCATTAACTGGTAATGGATAGAGAGATGCCTGCCAAGTCGGCCCATGCATGTGGAGCCACGAGGGGCTGGGAGCTCTGGCCACGGGCACGGGTATGGCGACAGAGCTCAGGCAGCTCTCGGCTGTGGACTCACATTTAGGGCCTTTCCACAGTCTGTTTATCCACCCCAAACTGCAGCACTTTTTCTTCCCTGTCCTATTTTCCTCCTGGGCTGAGCGGGTGTGTGCGTGTGCCTGGGCAGCCACCCGGACCCGGCTCAGGGAGGAGCTGGGAAAGCAATTAGAGTCTCGCCCTGCCTGCTAATTCAGAAGGATCTTTTCCTTTTTGTGTCCAACAACATGGAAAAATGAGAATGATGCATATCAAAAAGAGGGACAGGGAAGCTTGACCTCTGGCTTGTGAGCTGTTGGACCAGCAGCTCAGCGATGAGAAGCCAAATGTCAGACTTGTGATGCTTGTACTGCATTCAGTGTTCGGGGGTTTGTTAATTAGTTTTTCTGAGTGTTGAGGTGCTTGACTGTGCATCAGTCATGGCTTGGTCACTGTTACAAACTCACTTTTATGTCCATGCTGATTCTACACCAATCCCCTGCCCTCCTGGCCATTCCCTTCCCTTCAGCTCTCCAGCTCATGTTCCAATTTATGATCAAAATCATACAGTGACCAAGGAGTCTGATCAGGATGCTTTATAAAACCTTTAATTGTGTTTCACAACCTCTTTCCCTGAACCACCTTCAGTGTGTTTAGAAACTTCCTATCCCTTGTTTCCTGTTTTGGGGTTGTGCTGTGCAGGGCCAGGAGTTGGACTTGATGGTCCTTGTGGGTTCCTTCCAACTCAGCCTATTCTGTGATTCCATAATTCTGTGATTCATCATGCCTCAGCTGATGGAAGGACAGGGCAGTGAAGTGTCAGCCCCATCCCTGACTAGGGGAAACAGCCACATCTGCTGGCACCCAGAGGCTCTGGTGCTCTGGAGGGTGCCCATCAGTAGGTTCGGTGTCTTCACAGAATCCCTGCTGTGTCATGCAGTGAAGCCCTGATAAATCCCTGCTCCTT
>VZRQ01006896.1:180288-201550 GCA_013397975.1 Machaerirhynchus nigripectus
CCCCCAAACCCCCGGTTCCCCTCCTCGCCCTGCACAAACCCCGGGCTCCTCTCCTCGCCCCGCACACGCAGAAACCGAACTGGCACGGATGCGTTTAGGGGATGAAGGAATGCCCTGTGCCCGAGGAAGCGCCTCCCTCTCCCCTGCACAGAAGCCGGCTGCGAGCGGGCACCAGGACAAGGATCAGGACTGGCTTCGGCTCATCCCACTGAAAACGGGCTCCAGCCTCGCCCCATCGGGGGCCGGGATACCGCCCGTGCTCAGCGCACAGCCTGGCGCGTCCGAGGCACGAGGAACCAGCACGGAGGTGTTTACCCCAGGCTTTGTCAGCATTCCACGCTTGGGCAAGGACCCGCCACCGCCGCTGCTATAAAAAGCCATCAGGGCTGTGGCTGAGCCACGCCAGCTCCCGTTCCTGTCCGGGCAGGAAGCAGCACCAGTTCGGTGGCTTTCGGCTGGTACCAGCACTGGCACGGCCTCGGGGGTGTCATCAAGCCTGGAGAGATGAACGAAGAGCTTCTTCCCAGGCTGCTGCAAAACCTGTTCAACTGAACGGATGGAGAGATAGGAAATCAGGTCACTGTTGGGGTACATTAGGGAGAGGCAGGAGCTGTGGGCTCTGCCCTGCAGGAGGGCAGGGAGGCACCTGGAGCAGCCCCGGCTCTCCAGGGCAGAGGGCTGATGGTTCTGTGCATGGACATGCTGCACCCCAGACCAAGTGGCTTTTCCTGCAGCCAGGGTCTGTTCCCAGCTGTATCCTGTGACATAACTGAGCTGCACTCCTCAGCGGCAGAGGGAATTTCCATGAGCGAGTCTGTACCCTGTCTGAACCATCAGCAGGGGACTGGGGTATCTCCTTCCCCTCAAATCCAAAGAGTTCATTAATGTCAAGTGTTATCCATTCACTATCACAACACTGTGGCCAAGAGGTACTCTAGGAAAACTGTTTTTACTTAAGAATACCTAAAAGCCAGAGTTGTCAGGAGCATCTGGAGCATGCTGTGCCACCTGAAGCACACACTGCCCCAGGGCCCCTCCCAGCTTACAGCACCAGCAGCTGCAGGTGGGTGGAGATGGAGGAGCAATATGCTCAGGCTGCAGCAGCCAAGACTGCTAAGGACCCACTGTACTCCCAAGAAATTTGCTTTCTTCTGACATTTTGGAGCTTCCGTTAAAGCTCCAGGTTCCAGCTGAGCACAGATGCCCAGGTGCCACCACCAGGACTGTTTCCTGCTGGGCAGCCCCAACTCCAAACATTTCCTCAAGCAATTTGCACATCTTAAAAATAAAATCCTTTATTGATAATATGAATGTTTAACATGTTTAATGCCATCAGCTATAAAAATGATTAAAGACTTCAGCTTGGTACATTTGGCTTTACAAATTTACAAGTGTTAATGAATTAATACTAGTGTTATATGTTTTGCACTTCATTATACTCCATTAGCCAGTGACAAACTCTGCAACAATGTCTGCTTAGGACACGTGAGTTAGAGAAGAAATACTTAGTTGCTTCCACACAGAATCTACATCAACAGTTAAATACTAACTCTAAATGTCTTACTGAATTAGTTGGATCCATTTTAATCCCTTGTGCTTAGTTTCTTTCAGAAGTTAGTCTACTAGCAAAAATACATTCTTTTGCATACCCCCTTCCCATATTATATTTTAGAAGAAACAGTACTCAGTGCATTTGCTATTAGACTTCATCATAGTATCTCTCTCTAGAGCTATCAATAAAGAAAGGGGATAATACCAGTCAGATTAATGTAAAAGCAAAGAAACTCATTAAAGCAGTGTATACAAAAGCCTCACTTTTCAGTCAGAAGGGATACATGGGCCAAAATCCATCTGCCCATCCATTTTTACATTTACTCTCAGCAAGAGGAAAAAAATCTGCCGTGGACACTGAGTTAAAAAAGTAATAAATGTGCTTCCAAAAGAGTCGCTGCCCATTTAGCTCTGGCTGCCTCTGTTTCCCTGCTGCCAGCACACAAACTGTTCCACTGGATTGGGAACAACAGCCCATAATACCACCACCTAAAAGGCTACTAAAAGGTCTCTGCAAACCTCTAAACCCCTGCCATGGCTGTGTGGGGTCAGTCCAACAGCCACCTCAGAGCAGCACAGAGCTCCGATGTCCTACGGAATGAGGCTCAAAGCCCAAAGGAACCTCTCTGCCATGGACAGTTCTGCATCCTCCCATGGCACAGGGACCTTCCCCACTACAAAGGGATTTTGTCTGATGAAACAGTGAAAATTGACAGAGGAGAACGTGTCTGTGGCAGTGGAAGCTGCGCTCTGTGCAAACACGACTCTGCTGCTGAGGGAAGTGCTCAAGGCTGGATGACACCGAGCAGCAAGTCCAGTTTCTAAATTTAGGACCAGCCCACATCCAACACCCGAGATCATTAACTCAGGGTCGTGCTCTCAGCTTCTGCCACTGATCTGTGGTGTTTGTCCTGCATTTCTCAGCGCAGTGACTCAGAAAACCACTGTGCTGTGCCCGCTGGCTTTCTTGCAGCACACGTTTCTGCACAGGAAGCAGCTGCTTCTCCTGGGTCCAAATACTTCTTCACACACATGATCTGCCTCAAACTTAGGCAATTCCTCACTGAGGAATTTTTTAAAATCTCAGTGAATTGCCATGTTTTCTTCATATGAGGCAGAAGATAAAGAATAGATAAATACTTCCCTAGTATACTGTGTGTTTAGTATGTATGTGTGTGACATACTTACACAGATCTACATATTCAATTCCACAGCAGCAATGATTTGGTTCCATATTTGCAGCCAAGGAAAGCTAGCCATAGCTAGTGGGTAAAATCCAGGTCAGACTTAACTGACACAGAGGAGGAACAAAATTATTGCTTTAGTTTGTAGTCGAAGATCCCACGTTACTCTTGCAAAAAACCTGTATCGTATGGACGAGCTATTTTTTCAAGTAATAGTGAGATCTTTGTCAAGTGACAGAAAGATCCTTTTCTCAGAAGTTTTACACACAACAGTAGAATGCTTGAAGAGCTTGAAAATTCCAGGTGATACACCAGAAACCAGAGTTTAGGCATTTAAAGCACACAGGCATCTTGTCAGGAAAGCAGAAAGAACTATATGGACAAGGAATACTGACGGAGAAGTAATCTGGGTGATATCACAAGGACACAGCCTGGCTGGCTGCATGGGTCTGGTGGTCGCCTTGCAGAATTTGTAGCACATTTGCTAATTTATCTTAGCAAATGGAGAGAATTAAAAGGAAAACCAGTGTTGGTTTCAACATTCAGAAGAATTCGTTTCTGCAGCTAGATGTTCCCCTCCTCACCTTTTCCCAAGAATCACATTCATATTGCAGGCTTGGTTCAGGCACTTTTATAAAATGTTCATCTGGAGTAAAAAATCTGCAAAAATTATTTCTGCATAATTTAAAAGTAGCATTTCAGTCCCATTAGAGGTTTATAGGTCCCACCACGTGATTATGGTTGTCATCTCTAATGATTTGACTGCTGCCATGAGACATTTGGAGGCTACTGTATAGCTGTAGTTAAGGTTTCTTCATAAACAAAAATATTTTCCTACCTATTAAAAAGAAAAAAAAAATACTAAATGCTTTATACAGACAGAATCTGCTACTATGGAAATAAATAAGATGGAGTGGAAAAACAGTGTCTTAGCTCCAGGGTAAGCTAAGCAGTGGAATGTCACATTCCCATTTTCTGGAGACTAGCTGCTGCTTGGCAGGAGGATCTCCAGGTCTTTGCCATTTGACACGACAGTGTTGTTAGAGCAGCTACTCGCCACGTCCATGGGGGCACCCAGGGAGGAGGCCTGGGAAGAGGTTTTGGTGAGTGGAGCAGGAGCAGCAGGTGACTGAGCGAGGCCGGGTTTCTTTGGCGGAATGGGTGGAGGGTTCCCTCTTTCTGCTCTAGGAATGGTTGGTGACTTAATTCCAGGAGACAGTGGGCTTAGCGGACTGGAAACCTTGACAGGGCTTGGAGAGTGACCAGACTCGGTTTTGGGGCCGACAGCGTTGGCCAGGTTTCGATAGTCCGTGCCAAAAGGGGAGCTGTTAGGGGACACAGGCTTGATGGGGCCCTGCTGGCTGGTGAACCTGGACAGCACCTGAGTGACCGTGTTGCGGGCCAGCTGCTTGGCAGCGGAGTTGTCTGCCAGGGTGGGAGACAGATCCCGGGAGGGTGGGCTCTGCAGGCCGCCTGACTGATGGTCCTGCTCGGCTTGAGACTGGAACTTGTGCCGAGCTGCGTGGAAACGCTGGTTGATGCCCACCTGGTAGGAGGACTGGTAGCCAGGGCTGCTGGCAGAGGCTCCCGCTAAGCGCTTAGTCAGCACTGGTGAGGAGCAGGGAGAAGGGGTCAGGGAGGAGGCAGCTGTGCTGCTGGGAGACAGGGACACCCCGGCAGAAGGGAGCTGGGACATCAGATGCACCGGTGACTCCATTCTCACAGGAGAACTTCCATTCTCCACTGCATTTTCTGAGGCTGCAGCAGATCTCTCCCTGTGAACTTGGCTCTCTGCAGCATTTGTCTGCAGTAGCTCCCCACCCGTCTGCCCATCTGTGTCACAATGCCCATTGGATTTTGCATAGGAATGAACAGGTGTAGAGGGGCTGGCAAACATGGTGTGAACAGCTTTGCTGGTGCTCGCAGCGTTTGCTCGCTCTGCCTGCAGACACTCGGTCTGGCAGGACAC
The DNA here is from genome assembly GCA_013397975.1 of Machaerirhynchus nigripectus. Lineage (NCBI taxonomy): Eukaryota > Metazoa > Chordata > Aves > Passeriformes > Dicruridae > Machaerirhynchus > Machaerirhynchus nigripectus. The sequence goes on from VZRQ01006896.1 coordinate 184,993, forward strand.
AGACTTCACTAGGGGACTGTCAGTCGTGACCCCCCGGGATGTCACCGAGGGGCTGGGCTGCACAGGCTCGGAGGGACTGTGCTCCTGGCAAGAAGCCTCCAGCTCTTTCAGGGCTTTCTTCAGACATTCCACCTCTTCTTTGAGTGCTTTTGTACGGTTTTCTTCTCTGTTCAGCTTAGCTTTCAGCTGTTCTCTTTCAATGTCAAACTCTGAGAGCTGCTTTTCTACTTGTGCTTCCATCTGCAAACCCCGCTTCCTCTTGGCTGCCAGCTCCTCTTCCAGTTTACTCACCTTACTCTTCTCCTTTTCCAATTTCAGGCTCAGTTCTGCTGTCTTCTGGCCCTCTTCAGCTGCTTTGGCAGTGGCTTTCTTGCACTCCACAACAAGCATGGAAGACAGTTGCTTGTGGCGTGCCCTTTCCTCCTCCAACTGGCTTGACAGCTTCTTCTGTTCTTTTTCAAACTTTTTCACTTGGGATTTTTCAAACTCCACCTGGAAGTTAAGAACAAAAAACATTGTAAGGGTACCATAAAATCTCCTGAAAGTAAATGCAGGGCAACACCCCAAAAGGGAACAGATTTACTGCGTATCTTGGAGAAATTACACAGTAAAAGACGACAATAGCTAAGAAAGAGGTTATTGCCCCAGAAATCTGCAAGACAGTCTGGAACGACTCAGCTTGCACATAGTAACAATTATCACTTACTAGTTAGTTTTCTCCTGTATGAAATTCAATTGACCTTTAGTGAGATATACACCCAGTCTGCCATGCACTGACTGAACAAGCAAAGCTTCCTTCCACCTCATTTACTACTTTGTCAGTTTGCCTTTTAAAGGCATTTAGGCTTTAAAATGCTGATGTGTTATGTATGCTTAATAAAGGCTACAGCGCTTGAGTAGCAGAAAACAGTGGCTTAAATATTTATTAGCGTCTCTGAACAACAACCCCAGGAGATCTTCCACGACTTATTCTGAATTTTGAGTACTACAGAGTGCTATCAATTTTAAGTGCAGCTCTGTTCTTCAGAACTCCTCAGATTTCAGGCTAAAGTAGGATTTCAAAGCATTTGATAGCCTATTAATACCTTTTAGCACTTCTCAGCTACCAAAACACACTGAGAAATTTCAGGTTGTTTTTCATATCAAGATGATAAAAGCTAGGAGTGCCTGACAGAGGGAGGTTCCTGCTATTCCTTCGTCACATCCCTGCTGAGTTCACCGCCCAGGAGCCCGGGGTTTCTGTGGGCTGGGTCAGGACCAGCCCGAGCGGTACCTGCTGGGTGAGCCGCTCCCGCTCCTTCTCCAGCATGTAGGTGACATCGTCCCCCTCCGCCGTGTCCTGGGCGTGCCGCTGCCTCTCCTCCTCCAGGTCCAGGATCACCTGCCCAACAAACATCAGCCACTTCAATGCCCCCCTCACAGGCAGGAAGAGATCAGTGCCTTTGCACTCACCCAGAATGACACGGGACAGCAACCACGGCAGCCTCAGACACCCCAGTTCAACTCAAATCACAGAAAAGCAGCTTTTGGACAAGTTCAATGTATGTTATTATCTGGTCAAACTGAGTCAGTTTGTGAAAGACGTCAGGAAAACCTCACACTGGATCTATGTTCATTTTATTGTTACATACCTAAATTGCACACTTTTCCCCCAGACTGTGCAATATCCTTGAGAAGCTCATGTTATGAATGGTGCCCTCATCCCAGAACAGCTGGGGTTGGAAGGGATCTCTGGATATCATCCAGTCCAATCCCCTTGCCAAGGCAGGGTCACCTGGAGCAGGTTGCACAGATCAGTCCAGGAGGGTTCTGAATATCTGCAGGGAAGGAGAATCCACAATCCCTCCACAGCCTGTTCCAGTGTTCTGTCACCCTCAAAGTAAGTCAGTTTTTCCTCATATTCAGCTGGAAATTCCTGTATTTCAGTTTGTGCTTCTTGTCCCTTGAAACTCAGAATTTCCTGGCAGGACCACCAAGACAAGGCCCAGCAGGAGCAGAGGTGCTGCGTCCAGGAGCCACGGGGCACTAACAACAGGACAGTCCCTGCTATGGCTCCAGGAGCAATTCCCAAAAGGCTTCTCCCCAGTGCCTTACAGGGATCTGAGGACTCCAGTGTAAAGTTTATTTTAAAGAACATTAATTTGTTCTTCCACTTAAGAACAAGATGAGCTCTTGAAGTGAAACTGCTTCCCATAAGGACCCAGAGAAGGAGCTCCTTCAGCTTTAACACTGAATTACATGAATAATTGAAATGCTATTAACTCAACAAAAAAGCCAGAATGCAAACTTCCCAAGAGGCTCTGCTGTATCTCATCACCAAAACTAAGCTCTCCCAGTACATGCTCACCATGAATTTAGCAGCTCCTCAGTCTTCCTGAAATTTAAGCTTCCAAATTATGCTTAAATATCATCCAGTACACAGGAAGCTTTTCAAAGAAGTAGACAGGAAGAGGAAAAGGTGAAAAAATATCTGATTTTACTAGTATGATTTAGTTGGACATTTGGCTGAAAAGTGAAGCACAGCCTTGTTCTTACTTCTAGTGACTTCAGTTTTTGTGGAAGTACAGTCTGACACACGGCCAAGCACTTAACTGGTGTCAATATACATTAAATGTTTGTCTGAAGAATAATAGGTGCTTCATTAAAGAGGCCAAATGGCATGAAAAATACTTTTGGTTACTCCATACTTCCTTAGGGAAGCACAAGGAGGTGCTTCCACCTGGCAGCAGCTTTTCAATAACCACGGAGAACAAGTCCCGGGCACAACAGTGATAGGTCTGCCGAGAATTCCATCTTCCAGAAAGCCTTTCTTGCATCTTGGGAAGCATTACACCTCCCAGCTGTAAGCTAGTTCCCTTTTGGTGTGTCCTAACAAAAACATCTTGTGTGTATTTCAAGTTATGGAATTATAACTGATCAGCTCACCAGCTGCATCATCTGGAGCGTGAAGTTTAAACAAAAGTGCAAAGTCCTTTCAGTTACCAAACTTTGGGGCATTTAAGTGTTTTTGCTGAAGTTAACGCGTTATCAAAATGCAACTATTAACTTCTGCACATCTTAATTGAGGCAAAACCTACCTTTCTGTGTCTGCTTTCTGCAGCAGCTAGTTGGGATAACATTCTTTCCTGCATATTCTTGCAATGTTTCATCACCACTTTCAAAATGGATAAAGGATTGGAGCATACTGGTTGCTTTTCACCATGATTCCCCTCTTTCAGGGTCTCAAAATCTCTCTGCAAAGCCATCAGTGGATCACTGATGTTGTATTTCCCATAGCGTTCCTCAATGAACGTGTCCCTGTGCTGGGCCTGCAACACAAAAGCAGATTTGCATTTTAATATACTTAAACTAGCTAAAGAAGACAGAGCTTTGTAGTTAATACTCCTTTTCCCCAGTTTTCCATTTAAGGAGAATTTAACACAGCGTGATTCATACCCTGTTATCTGCTAGAAATAAAGGAAATAAAGAAAAATCTTGCTTAAAAACACAGCATCTCCACAATATATCCGGTCTGCAAACATCTCATACCACAGCTACCTGCCATGGCCATGACTTACATTCCACAGCTGTGTGAAAGGACAGAAGGTAAGTACCAACTCTTGCTCAACAAAAGATTTAATCATTTACTGTCGCACCAGTGAAAGAAGCAGTTGTGTGGTTTCCTTGACTATGTCACCATCAAAGAATTTCATGTTGAGCAACTGAAGAGTTTCATTCTTGTAAGAGCCTATAAATCTGTGAATTGTTAATAAAATCAGTAATGTTCTCATCCAGACTAAACAGAGTTTAGTTTCTCAAGAAGCAAGGCAGGAATGATGAGGTTTCTTTTGGTGCTTCTAAGAATTAAGCCAACTCACATGTACTAGGCTCTACATTTACAGCGTTTAATGGCTGGACTCGATGAGCTCAGAGGTCTTTTCCAACCCCAATTATTCTGTGAATCAGCCATTCCATCTGGAAATCTGTTTGTTAGGATAGGCTTATCCTATTCAGTGATGACTATAAAGTTCTGAAAACAAAACAATTTCATAAACAGATATGAAAGTATTATCTGCATGTTTACCACCACGATATGAAACCATATGACACCAAATATTTATGCAACAAAAGACATAGGAGGAAAAACAGATCTAGATTGAAAAGATCCCTCAGAGTTGTCTTGGCTCTAAGAAATATAATCATTGATTTCCAGTGAAATGGTTCTGGGCTGAATTCTGAGCATTTGTGAAAATCTGTACCAGTGTTTCATTCCCCTGCGTGTCACTGGCAGCACCCCCCTGTGCCCAGCAGAGCTGATGCTCCTGCCAAGAAACAGCACCTGAACACAGGACTTCAACTTGATTCCTCTTGATTCTCATTGTCTTGTAAGGACTGGTTACCATGACAATTGATACCTTTCCTTTTCTACAGCACATAAATGACTGTTCTGCACTGGCACATCCTCAGCAAGGACACAGGAAGATGTGGGTTTTTCCTCTGCACGAGTCACCTGCACCACTGAAATGCCAGACTGAGCCCCGGGACCTTTATCAAAGTGCATTTAATTTCGAACATATTTTAGCACGTGTGACCTTCAGGAGGGTTCTGATCCCAGATGCGCTTTTCCTGCCAGAGCACACACACGAGATGTCTTTTCCTTGAGCAACTGCTCTGAACAAATGCTGCCTGCCCCGTCTCAGGTGTGCTTCACCCTTCTGCTCCCAGCTGGGCAGAGCACAAACAGCAGATAACCCGTTCAAGTCAAGCACAGCAGCTTTCTGGAGCTGGTGGAGGGCTCTAAACATGAGTCCCACACAACCCCAACTCTGCTGATGCTGGGAATGGCATTCAGCTGAACAAAGCTCCCTGCTCTGAATGCAGAGCCAGCCCGTGCCAGCCTCGCTGTGCACTTCCCAGAAACCCTCTCAGGCAGCAGGAACGGCAAACTGTCACCCATTTCTTAAGGGACTGCACAAGGACATCATTTAGATAGGAAAGGCTGAGCCTGACTCAAATGAGAAGACAGCTCAGAAGCCAGACTTCTTGGAATGGCTCTTTTCTGATGTCCCAGAATCACAACCACAAATGCTTCCCTCGAGCACTCAAGAGCAGGAGTCACAGAATCGTGGAACATCCCCACAGAGCAGCTGCTAGAGCTACACTGGAACAGTGAGAGTTAAACAATAAAACTTGGCTATACTCAAAGAGCTGATGAGATTTGCTGGTCCCACCTGCATTCTGAAATGCAGCCATGTGATTAACATGAAATAAACTAAAAAAATTTATTTTTACTCTTAGAAGGAAAAGTGTTTGCATTACCTTGACAAGAGGCATAAAAAACCCAACCCCAAATATCTTTTCCGTGACCAAACTGGAGAAATTTGTCCTGTGATTCCAGTTTGGAGCTGGATTTTAACCCTGCAGTAAACAAACACAGAGGAACAGCTCACACTTACAGATACCCCTCCCTCTCTATCAGCAATATCCATCAGGAACTGTGGATACCTTTGATCAGAGCTTCAGATATTGTTCTAACTTTACACAATAATAAAAAGGAGAGGAAGGAAAAGATCAGCCCTGGAAATGCGAGAGCAGCCCTGGATAGCGGGGCAGCCCTGGTTTAATGAATCACAGGAAAAACTACAGGGGTTTTTTTTTATTTTTTAGGAACAGGGAATCTTCTGTTTTTCTGAAGCATTTATAAAAATGACTCAATGCAACCTCATATAAGTGTGGAGGGATCTTCTAGGTGACTCAAGCATTAATAAGTCTGTAAATATGAACTGGGATCTCCATCCAGCTGGCCTAACTGCTTTGACAGATGAGCTTAATCCCAACTCATCCCAGTGCTGGCCATTCTGCACAGAAACATGGGAGAGACCCTTCAGAAGGGCACCAGTGCTTCAACTGTGTAAACAAACCTTGCCTTTACTGCTGGGCAAGTTCCTCCTAATAAAAGCTCCAAAAATGGAGATTAAGGTGGTTTTTGCAATACTGAAGGTGTAACAAAAGCCATGTTTTCCTCTGTTCCTCACAGCACTGGGCTCTGAACTCTGTTGAATTTAGTGGGGTGGTTTATTTCCTGTTTGGGAAAGAAGTTCTTCCTTGCTACTTTGAGCAATTATTTTCCTGAACCAGCAGGACAAACAGATGACACTATCACAACATTAAGAGCTTTCTCAAGTCCAGCTATTCTTCTTTAGTAGCCAGCAGAGCATAAACATTTAATTAAAGTTGTCTAGACTAGAAAAGGTCTTAACCAGGTCATCCTACACCGACCACATCAAGTTTGCAAAAACAAACCCAGTGCTTTGGCATTTGGGCCACTGCGCACTTGGAAATGCAAACAGGGATTTTCCAGCCTGTGACACTTCCGTGCTCCAGCTCCTACAGAGCAGCACCTGGGTCACCTAAATCATTGAGGCAGCTCTTGGAAAATTAAGTCACAGTGCCATAATCTCCAGAGGTTATTTTATACAGGTGTGGGAGTGTCACAGAGAGTGACTTCTGCCATGGCTTGTGCTCGCCCCTGAGACAACTCTGCAGCTCAACTTCTCTGTCACTGCAGGTCACCTACAAACATCTGCAACACTTCTGATTTTGTCCTGTCTGAACTGGATTCTACCTTAAACACAGTTGTTGTTCAACTTTCAGAACAGAAGGAACTTGATGATGGAAGAGAAACACTCTATTAGTGAGCCCAGAGTGAAAAAAATCAACCTAGATCTCAGATCCCAGCACAGAAAACACAAATCCACAGGAAATAAGGCTCAAGTCTGGGTAATGGACCACTGCTAGTCTGTTTGGGAAGAGATAATTCTGATCTTATGGGGCAGAAGCAATATCTGACCCAACTGAAAAGATGTTTCCTGTGTAGGCAGGCAAAGCAAAGCCTTTGCTTTGTTAGGAAAAAGCTACTGTTTCCTCCTGGGAATTCTAGGCTGTTTTGGGATGAATGTTTCCCATAACCTATTTCTGTATTTTTTTAAAATAAAAGATTTCCTTACACTGAAACCTTGTTTATGTGACAGAATATTCTCACTCTTCAGTAATCTTTACAACCTGTTTTACTGGAAGATCAAACAGGGAATTTCCAAGACTTATTTCAAGTATTTTTTTGAACATCAAGTAGAGCATTTTTCTTCCCTGTAATTTCAGAGTTCAGGTTTTAACCCTTGGTAGAAGACAAACACACTCTTAATTAACTGTAGCTACTGAGTTTGCAGTTCTCCAGTAATAATTTGCACAGAAGTTCCTCCTTCATGCAGCAGAGAGTGGAATAAGCTTTAAATAGCTCCTTACTGCCTTGAACTTCCTTATTAGCTTCTTTCCCCAGAGACAGAAGTTGGGAATAAAGACTGGCTGAGGTCACAGCAACCACTGACAAAGAGAAGGGAAATGGGGGTGGGGACCACTTGCTTTGCCCAAAAATAAATGTCAAAATGCTGGACTGGGATTTCCAGTGTTGCATTAGCTCCAGCTCTGCAGCAATGCCAGGCACAGAGCCACCAAGTAAATTGCTCAAATGCAGCATCTGTCTTAACTGCCATCATTTTATCAAGTGAGCAGACCTGATAAATGAGAGCTACCCACATCTGCCCAAGTAGGACCTGTTCTCAGCTTCGAAAAATAGAAGAAATTTTCTTAGGAAATGTCAAGCAGCACAAAATTGCAACTCCTTTCCCTGGGAGCTCGTGGTGAGAGCCTGGCTGTGCCTGGCTCCCAGCACCCCGGGGCCCCTCCCGGGCCTGCCCCGCGCTCAGGGACGGCGCTCCGGGCACCCCGAGCCCGGGGACCCCAGCGACACCCAGGCAGCTGGAACGCAGCAGGAGCCCTTCCAGCACGGGAGCCTTCCCCTCACCTCTCTGCTCCTGCTCAGCACACACCTGGCTGCTGTGAAGGTGAGGAGAGTCAGCTTTTCAAAGACACAGGCGAACGTTGCTGCTCCAGTCAAGAAACAGACATAAACTTCCCCAAGCTTGTAGGAAAAGCTGTAAGGAATGCCTGCATTCCAGCAAGACAGCACCCATGGGAACACTGCTCCATGGAAGCTGCTTTATAAGTGGTGCATAAGCCCAATTTGCCCCATCTGTGAAAGATTTAACAGCAGGAAGGTTTTGTATTACTGAACTTTTCTTTTTATTTAAACAAGAGGGAGATGTAAGCTTTTGAAACTGCACTGTAAACCTAATTTCTAAATCCATGAACGAACAGCACTTAGTTTTGCAATGCATTAATATTGCTTTATAGTGAATCACTGAACTCAGAAGCAAAGAGATTAATACCAGCTCCCAGTCATCAACACAAAATAGTTTTTATTCCAGTGTAAATTGCCTCAGGCCTTATTAACATAAAAGAATAAGCCAGAAAGCTGTTTCCTGTTTTCTAGAAGTAAACAGAACTTCAGTTCTAATGTATGGAAAACTCTCTTGAAAAGAACAGGGGGGAGGGACCAAAGTGCTCTAACACAGCGATAGAGATCCATTTAAATATTGAATTGTTTGCAGTCATGGTGTGCTATTGCAGAAGGCAAACCTGTGGCTCATGCAATCCTTCCTACATAGCAATAAGGACTGAGAGTCTAACTCTCAGGATTATGCAACTCTCTGACAGCATCTGGGTTTTTTGGATGATATAAACATAATTATAACTACAGGAAAAGGAGCACAATAAGAAGTGAGGCTTAAAATCTGTTCCAAGGAGAACACTGAGATTTATGTAGTGGACAGGAAGCTACTTTCAGGCAAAAAAAAAAAAAGCTTTTTTTTTCCAAAGAGATTTTAAAACAGAGGAAGCAAACTGAAGCACTGGGAAAGAATATTTTGAATACAGTCAATTTGCAAGGCAGCAAGGAAGAAAGGGTCAAGATTAGGGGAGAGGGGGTGAAGAGAGGGAGAAAAAAGAAGCAAGTTCAACAAGCAGTGTCTGGAACACCCAGCTCAGCAGCTCGATTTTGACACAGAGAGAGAACGGGGCCAGTGCCAGCCAACAAGTGCCTGATACCATGAGGGAGAAGAAAACTATTTTAAGCTTTGTCATCTGCACGCATGGATTCTCTCTGCTAAATGCCAGATGTGAAATGTTTGTCTCTAAGCATGCAGGAATATCAATTATTGCAGACTGTACTACCACCAGACTACATGTTTACAAATTAAGGTACTCGTCCTCTGCAAGTGCTTGTCCTTTTCTGTAATGTACCAAAGGATTTGACTCAAACAACCAGAGCTCGGAAGCATTTAAGTAAAATTAGCCCATGAAGGGAAATGTGTTTTTGTTACCATGTGGGAAGCAAACAGGCAGATAAAATTCTGATTTCTAGCCTCTGACATCTACGTGTTTAACATAACTGCTGGAGAAAATCACTGCTGTGGTTTAGGATTATGCAACCCCCCAAGAAAGTTCAGAGGACTGAACTCCACCTGCTCCCAACATATACCCACATTTAACACCAAACTGTTACTGTTCCGAAGAAACCCAGCTGCCGAGGCAGGTACTGTCCGTAACACCTAGAGAGCAGAGAGAGCTGCGAGACCCTGTCGGACAGTTCCTCTGTGTGTGCAACAATCAGCTGCCCCCAGCCAGGTGTCCCAGCTCCTCTCAGCGTAAATTACAACTCAATTTGTCCAATATATGAAAGTCAAACTAAATGCTCTCAAGGGTGTATGCAAATCTTTAATTCAGTCTTAGAAGGTTTTTTTTTCTTCAGGGCAGCACTTTTATGCATCAAAACGTGACTAAACAGATTAGCAAGGTTTCCTTTAATTAGTCACACACAAAGTCTTCCAGCCAGTGAGGCATGGTAAAGCTGTTACCACAGTTACTATCAGCAAACAATGAGAAAAACAGAGTAAGGCCAGAATTTCTCTAGCTGGATATTCCAAATAAATGGACAAAGCAAAGCTGGAAGTTCTCTGCTGCTGAACCTTTGCCCAGCCACCAGATTAAGCAGTTACATGACTTTTCCTTCCATGTATCAAAAGGGCAACAGGGCTGCTGCCAGCAGGAAGCCAGGCTGGGGCTGCAGCAGCACTGAGGACAAGCTTTTGGACCTGGGGAGCGGCACAGCTGGAGACCTCCAACACCTCACAGTGCTGCAGGCACAGGCCAGATTCCAGCAGTGGCAATTTTTCCCTGAGATCACTCCCAGGAGGCAGCAAGAGCCAGCTTGGATTTGAAGCTTTCGTTGCCCTTTCCCACCACCTCCAGCCTTCCTCACAGTCTGAAACACTACAGCATATCCCTGACAGAGGAAGGGGAAAATAGCACTAACCTTTGATTAGCTCAGTATTTTATACTCCATAATTATCAAGCATAGGTTACAATTTTGTTTCATTTCTTCTCAGTTATGAGTACTTGACAAATTATGTCAAAGGGTATTCTTACTGTTATTAATCTCCTCACACAAGAGGGAACTGCAGGTTAAATTCCAACAGGAAAGATAATTGCTTTACACTATGGGAAGGTAGGCAATAAAAAGCCTCTGGAATGGAGCTGCTACATTTCTTCCCATCACTCTCTCTGTGCTCCATTATACACTTTTCACACTGAAATAATGAAGTGAGGCTTGTTCTGGTAACACATTCTGACCACACATAATGAAAAAACAGATCTCAGGACAGAGGAGAAACTTGCAAGTGCGTTTCAAAATAGAAACCAAACCTTCCACCTGATCAAAAGTTTTGAAAGGTGTTTTATTCCTCCAAATATTCCTCCAAAATAAAAGGATTATCTAAATGCAACAGCAACTAACAACAAACATAAGCATCCCAACTGTTCTGGAGAAGGATATCCCTCCACTGCCCTAAAAGGTGTTTGAAATAAAGCTAGAGAAGCTTCTGCTGGACAAGCAAGCCCTGCAGCTCTCAGGCCTGCAAGCTGCCATTCCTCTTTTGAAATAGCTGCAAGTTTTAAACATTATGAGCAGATACAGGTCAGCTTGTAAAAGCCTTCAATATTCAACCCTGACACAAATAATTTCTTCCAAAATTGACCCCTGCCATCATTTACACCACTGTTTTTTCCAGAGTGCCAACCAGGCATCCTTCAAAGAGCAGCAGAATTACACACGCACAGTGTATTTTAAAAAATAATTTCCAGTCTCAATACTAACACAGCACACTGTGCGGAGAGCACCACAGCCCACACCACCCGATGCAGGTCAGCAGCAGCACAGAGCCCACACTTCAGCCAGCTTTCCTGCACCATGAGCAGTTTTCCTGCACCTGGCAGAGGAGGCTCCAGCACCACCCATGCCTTGTCCCATCACATGCTCTCACAGCACCACGGCCTCAGCTGCACTGACACGGATTGAAACTGGCTTTTTGGAGCAGTTTTAGCTGGCATCTGCCTCACTGGAAGGTTACACTAATGCTCGTGCCAGCAAAGGGAAAGAATAAGTAGCTGAGCACTCAGGGCTGCTGCTCTCAGCAGTGCCAGCTTATGGTGGCTTAGCCAACACAAAGCCACAGATGCTTTTTACTTAGTGTGACGTTATTGTCACTAAAAGACTAATCTGTGATCTCTCTTGGCGAGGAGAGTTTCTGCTTTAAGCAGCCCACTTTGCTAAGGAAGAAAAAACCTACAAAGGAATTCTGGCAGGGCTTTCACACAGCAGAACACAAGGTTCTTTATCAGAAAGGATGAAAACACACGCGTAACACCGTATTTCAATACCAAAAGGCTTCTTGCAGCCAGCTTCCAATAACGAATTCCAAACCAAAAATTACATACAGCATTCATTATGTAATCCTGCTGATATTAAGATGGGATTCTGATCTAGTAATAAATCTTTACCTCTGAATTTCACCTTGGATACAAGCACTCTGCAGAACTTCACAGTAGTCCTGCTGTCATGTTTGTTTCTTATCCTGATACTTAAAACCTACCTTTAAAGCCTCTATGACAAGATCTCTTGCTTCTAATTCTCCCTCAAGAATGCTAAACAGCGTCAGTAGTTCTGGTTTGCTGAGTTTTTCCAGATTCATCCTGAAAACCTGAAAAATAATGAAACCTAGTTTAGTAGGCATTTCTTTGGACATTAAAATCAGTATTCAAAGCTATAATGTATAATCTCCATTTAACTTCAGCTCCCAGTTCTTTGGATTGCAAATTGCCCTGAGGGGGGATCATTTTCTCTCCAGCTTCCACACGCAGTTGTAGAAGATGCATTTGTCACCCTCTCCCAAGGGACACGAACATATGCACGCCCAGATGGTGATGGCAGAACGTGCAGGCTAACAGGACTGGACAATATTCACCAAGAAGTAGTCAAAGTTAACAGGACAGGGGAAAAACATGGATATTTAAAAGTCATATTGATTACACATCTGCATCACACAGCTGCAGACATCACCGAGGAGCTGTGATGAACAAAGGCCAAGCTGGGCCACCCACAGGAACTCAGCAGTGCTGGGAGTGCTGCAGTGCTGAGATATGCTTCCTGGGAATGCCATTATCCAGACTAATGGAACAGGCCCAAACCACTTTACAAAAATAAATGCCACAGAAAACACACACTTAATTACTATTCTTTTAAACTGTTTCAATATCACCATCATTTATTAAATATAATTTTACTGCCTACGTACGAGACCCATCATCTGAAGTGCACAGAAAGAAGCTTTATATTCCCCTGCATCTTTGCTGATACACTTAACACTGTCCAGTAATAAGCGTTTTTACTACATTACTTTGTTAAATATGGAAATAATTTCAGACAAAATCTTTGTCTTTGATGCAAATATACCCATGATACAGTCTTGTGCTTTGCATAACCATCAAATACACTTTTGAGTCCAAGTCATGTCCATCTTTCACCATGCTTCGTGTCAAGCAGAAAATGCTACAGCATGAAGAAGCTACTCAGAGATACCAAACTCCAGTGGCAAGTGATAAAGGGTTAAATTAGCCCTTTCTGGAGAAGTCTATCCAGCTAAAACATTCAACTGAAGTCTAGTTTGTCTGAAGTCACTGCTCCTTTACAACTGATTTGCATAACTGTGCCTTGGAGAGTTACACACAAAAGCAAGTTCTGTCTTGTTGTGCCAGAGCAGTTTTCCAGTCACTGGGAACAGAAAGTTCTGTAGCCTTCATACAGCAAGAGAAATCAGAAATCTCCTCTGTACCCCTCTGCTAAACAGGAAAGTGTCTCATCACACACTCACATTCTTGCCTCACACAGTGTTTTACATGAAATTCCATAAAGCAGCAATGTTTCTTACAGGCTCTCCTGGCTCACCCTCCTGCTGGCATGGGCTGCTCAAGGAAGTGACCAGGACTGGCTGTTCCAAAACGAAACTGAACTGGACACCACAGATCCGTCAGCATCACATTTCTGTTCCCTACTGCAGATCCATTCACGTGTTCAAGAGGAAAATCCACGAGTGAAACGTTTGGGAAATCTGTTCATATTTGTTATTGTGTCAGCCTGATCAAGAAGCCTGATCAAGACTTGACACAAAGGCATAATTTAGGAAACTCACTGTATTGACTCAAATCCCATTTTTGTGGGCCAGGGCAGTGCTGGTCACTCTTCAGCACTGATCACTTCTGCTCAGCCAATGGACCTTGCCAGAGAGATGTCCAGGGTGGGAGCCTGACCACCTCCCCCAGGTCCGGACACGGCGGGAGGGGTCTGTCATCGTGGGGAGCCTGGCTAGCTGAGACCACGTGGAAGGAGTGGGAGTTACTACTTGGTCACCTTAGAAAAATGGGAAGAGAGAGCAACAGAAGCAGCAAAGAAATGCTACAGCATAAAGCAGCCACACAGAGTGAGGAAAGACATAGCCTGGCTCTAGTCTTTGATATTTACCATGTTTGTGTTGGTGCTTATGTCAAAGCTGCAGCATTTCCCTGGGCAGCCTTTAGACGTGCAATATCCAAACATCTGCTTAGGAGATTCACGGCTTGATTTCAAAACTATCTCAGTCCTTGCTCAGACTAAATTCACAGGTTCTAAGACTGAATCAATACAGATGGGAAACAACTCTTATTGCCAGATACCAAATTATAGAAGTGTTGGGGCATTATAAACCAGAATGAAAAAGGAGAAGCTTCCTTGGAGATCTTAGAACAAAGTGTATCATACAGTTCTGTTACCCCAGGACAGTAAGTGTTGAACATGGACTTTCAACATGACTGCATCTATGCTTTTCCCTTGAAAAGAAGTAACGTGGAAACGTGCAGCTGCATCTCCCCATGAGCTACCAAACAGCCCAGTCTTATTGCAAGGACAGCTACCAGCTGCAGTTTGGTATTTTAAAGCTATTGGTCAGGGCAGTAATAATTCCTACTCTATATTCTAACTACTCCCATTGTGACTCGTACTTCCCAGTGTTATAGCAACAAGCCATGCTATTCTTGCCATGCCTCTGTAGTCTTTAATGCGTTTAACAACACAAACAAGCCCTGTCCTAAAATATACAGGTAAAAATACTTAAGAGAAATAAAGAGCAGGAGCCAGTTTGCACAGCAATCATTTATCCAACAACAAGAGGTAACATTAAAGGCACATAAGTGGTACAGCCTCAGCTTCCTCATGTGCAACCTGCTGCTAGAGAAGATCTCTCCCTGTTTTGTTTACATCAGTTACCCCACACTGCTGAGGGAACAGACTGGGAGCAGATGCTACAAATAAAGTCACTGCTCTAAAAAACCCACCAAAATGTACCTGTATTCTCCACTGATCTGCAGGGAACTTTTAGAGCACACCAGGCAGATGTCTGTTATGCTGAATGGATGACAATCCCAAGCATTCCCTTTAAGGGCCACTCAGCACTTGGGAGCTGAAAACTGGGGGGGAAAAAATGCCCTATTCATTTTATGTTATTATTTTACAGGAATATCCCCTATCCAAATCTAAATCCAAATCCATTCCCAGCCCTCCAGGCTCCTGAGCTGACCTTTCCAAGGCTGCCTTCAGGCTACACATTCCTGTGCCTCCCCCCACCCCACTTTTTAACAAGAGATCACACCAACTCTATTCAATTACCCAGTTCTCCCCCTTGCAAACAGTCCTGTTCTACTAAAGGGATCTGGATACTTCAGCTGGGAACCTGACCTTCTATTTCCAAACCTTTAACCAGGAGACAGAGTTTCCCAGCATCAGAAACAAGATCTAGGGGCACATTACCCCTTTACATCCAGGGAAATACACTGAGTGCACTCACACAGATCACAAACCACACAGATCTCGTTATTTAGTCTGACTATATAAATATTTTCCCTGAGTCTGAGATATACCACCATTTTTGGACAGTAAGCTAGAGTTTAGAGCATAAACAAAGACAATTACTTTCTGCTTGCCTAAAGGTGAGCTTCCTTTCAGCTACGGACCACTAGAGTCTCCTCAGCGGACCCATACCCACCCTCTAAGGAGATAAAACTCTTCTAAGAAAGTTATTTCCCAGTATTTAACTGAAAATAACTATCAAGAGCAGTTTAAGTGCACGTACAACCACACCAGCCAACAAACCAGGGGGAGTTATCTCTGGCATGTGCCACTTGAGGAACACAACAGATAAGCTTACAGCCCGTGGCAGCTCCTCTGCGCCTCAATCACGGCGCGATGATTATGAAACCATTCCGGCTTCCATTTCACTGGTCTCACACACACCCGGGCACGAACCCACTGGAAGAATGTTGCCGGCACAAGAGAACCTCACCCGCCGACTCCAGCAAAGGTTCAGGCCAGGGGGCAGGAACCAAAGAGCAGCCGAACGCGCAGCCCGAGGCACGGGGAGGGCAGCTTGTCAAGGGGAAGCTGCAAGATCCTCAAGCGAGCCCTTGGCTCAAAACTCTTCTACTTTTTAAAAAAACATCAAGAAGAACAAAGCTTGTTGTTCCTTCTTCCTCTGAAAGAGGGTATTTCCTAAACCTACACCAACGCAACAATGCCAGAATGTCAATAACCCTGAACCAGCTCAGTTTTCTTTCCTGTGTTCGTCAAGAGGAACTGATACTTCCAGGAGCCAGCACGGGCAGTCGTGTAATCGCACTCATGGGAGAACCTAAATGACCAGTTTGAGAAGTCCTGACAGACAAGTTCCCAAAACTGCTGCTGCGTGTATCGGGCGGTGTTTGAGTTGTTCCATTAATTACATGATATGTTTATGTAATGAAAAAAGCAAACATGGATTTAATAATTGTGTATCCACAATGCTACCTGGCATTGCATCAGAACTGTGGAAAATTCAGTTAAAATGAGAAGTGTTTATCTCTTCTTCAACTCAGTATCTCAGCCCTAAAGGAGAAAGGACATCTACCCACAAAAAAAACCATCCTCACCCCATTAGTTTTTGAAGTAATACTCAGAATGAAGCAAATTAGCAATATTTTGTGCATGTATTTTGTGTGGGTCCTTGAACAGCCCGTGTGCAGCAAGTGGAGCTCCTCGAGAGAGAACTGACACCATCGCTGGCTCCTGTGACCTTCAGCCCCCCGCCCGGGGAGCCGCGCCCCCTCCTGCCACACGATCGCTCGTGACCCCGGCACCGGGACGGGCGGACACGGCGGGTCACCCCGGGCCACCGGGCTGCTGCAGCCGCCGGCGGCACAGCCGGGGCTGCCCGGGGGCCGGCAC
>VZRQ01006896.1:204488-242490 GCA_013397975.1 Machaerirhynchus nigripectus
CGCGGAGCCGCTCCCGGTGCGCGGGGCTGCCGCGCCCCCGCGCGTCCGCGGCGCGGCTGCTCAGACACGGCCGCGCTGCTCGGGAGCCGCTGCGCTGGCGCTGTTTTTCCAGTCCCACAAAACACATCTGAAACGTTCACATCTCAAAATAGCAAGGGAGGGGTTGTATTTCCTTGTATTTCCAGGCTGGCACGGACCGTCGGTGGGATCATCTGCTTGCTGGTCATTCCTGCTGCAAACATTCCTGATGCTGCCCAGTCCCACTCCTGGAAACGCAGGAGAAAGGAGACCTTTGTGCAGAAAGAGCTTTGCGTGAGGGTGATTGACTAGTGATGAATTGAGCCTGGCAAGGTCATGGATGCACGAGTTACATCAGGGAACATCTGGCACCAAAAGCTTCTCTGTTCTGGGGCTTGGTGAGGACACTTGATGAACCCAGAGCAAACATCTGAAAGGACTGAGAGTCCTAAACCTCCTAGGTGGTCTCAGGGATGGCAAATAAACAACTGCAGCCTTGAAAATTAGTGCAATTGAGAGGAAAAAACCCCCATTTCGTAGCTGAGCCCATACAGAAAAAATATATCAAAAGATAAAGAATGTATTCAGTTGCCCACTGGTCTGCATTTAGGGGGCAATAAATCATCTGCACAGGAGAAGGAGGAGGCTTTCCAGGTCTGGAAGACATGTCTCTCCAGGCTGTTTGGTCACTTTACACTTTTCCTTTTTTAACATGCAGTAGAGGCACTGGCACCGACTGTCCAGAGCAGCTGTGGCTGCCCCATCCCTGGAAGTGCCCAAGGCCAGGTTGGACAGGGCTTGGAGCAACCTGGGATAGTGGAAGGTGTCCCTGCCCATGGTAGGGGGAGGAGCGGGATGAGCTTTAAGGTCCCTTGCAACCCAACTGTTCTGTGATTCTTTGATTGCCAGGTGTGTCAGATACAGGCAGAAAAATCAGGTACCTGCCTGTGAGTCTGTGCAGGGTGGATTCCTGGTGGAAGGAAACAGCAGAGGCGTGCCAAGGAGTGGGCAGGTCCAGATGACTCCAATACCTGCGTGTACCTGAGGACAAGCACAGGAATGTGCAGGAGGTTCTGGCTCCCTGTGTCTGGTTAAAACCTGTGACACGAGTCCCGGCTGAGAGCGAGGGGCTCCTGGGGAGCTGCAGGTCCTGTGGGATGAGAGCAGGAGGTCTTGGCTCTTTGGGAAGCCAAAGGAATAACCAGGATGGGTACAGCCCCCTCAGCAGCGCTGGGCAGGCTCACGTCCTGCTGGTGAGGATCAACCACCAAAAACTCCCAGGAGGGGACAATGTGGTAAAGAGAGAGATGTCTCCTGAAGTATCACAGGCAAGAGAGATAAACCACAATCACAAACAATTAGGAAGAAGCACATCTGTCATGTTCTTGATGCTGTCGGAATGAGAATCCATCTGGGAAAAGAGCCAGCCCTGCCTTCCTGGGAATTATGTATTTTTTCTTTTTAAATATTGTATGACATCCATCTCTAGAGCTGCGTGTTGTTTGTGCTGGCATGTGGGTGTGTATTTCTGAAGGCTCCCCATATTAACACAAGATCTATAGTCTCATTTTAGAAAATTTGCGGCTATAAAAATATATTCTGGGTTTGACTGAGCATTTTTTCCTTCCCTCCTGAAACTCCGGAGCTGCATAAAATAGCTTCATAAAACTTGTAGGGCTTTTTAAAGTGGAAGTTACTGCCTTGCCTTGCTTTTCAAAATGCACCCTTGATTTTAAGTGTTGGGATATTGTTTGCTTTTAAACTAGTGAATGCTAAAAAGATGCTCTAAATTCGTTTTTCATTTTGTTGCTTACTGAGAAATATCCAATTATACTATAGGGAAATGGGAATAAAGCATTTCATAAAAATATATGGTATATAAGCCAAAAAAAGCCTGTCTTCCAAAGTGAGTGTGCAAAAAAATGGTAGAATCCTTTCAGCATTATTCCTGGAGTAAATGCCCTCTGTTGGGAGCACAGTGGTACCCAAATGAGCGTGAGCACCAAAAAGTCCTTTCACTGGCATTGGTTGCTCAGGGCCGTGGGAGTCCTGGATGCAGCCCCGGTCCCTGGTGGTGTCTGGCTCTGCCAGAGTGTGGCTGCTGATTCCCAGCCCTTGCCCAGGCCAGAGGGACTGAGCCTGAGGGACCTTCATCAGCACAATGTCGCTGTAGACCCCACCCAGGAGCTCTCGGAGCTGCTCCCAACCTCTGTTCCCACCTTGTGGGAAAAGACACCAGGCTCAGCAGGGAAGTAACTCTCAGCCCTCGAAGCCAGGCTGTGGCTCCTTACATCTCTCTCCTTTCAGTTATTTTGTGAAGTGCTGGAGTGAGAACATTTGAGCAGCCAAGAAGCAGCTCCAGTTCAAAGGATTTGGGAAAACCCCTTTTTCCAATCAGGCAACTTGTAATTTCAATTGCGAAGTGTTTCCCTTCCATTCCTTGGCACTCTAGCACCGTCTGAATTGGCTTTCTCAGCACTTCAGGAAAGCTTGTGTTACATTATGTAAGATTTAACAGCCATCACTTCTCCAGAAGTAACACAGAAAAGTGTTTTTTATGACACAAGAGGGAGATTTCTCATTTGGGAAGCTGATTCTTTGTTGTTTTCAAATGACTGCTTTGGTGCAACTTCAATCTAATAACTAATTTTGTCAGTGAAAAAAACAGAAGAAATTTTGTTGATATTTTGATAAATGGAAATGCCTGCTGAGAGAAAATTACATTTGCTTTTTTATCTTTATATGTGCATATCATATACATTTATGTGTTGTATTTAAATATAGGGACCCCTCAGGATGCTGCCTGCATCTGCAGAAGCACAGGATGGGTAAGGTTGGGGTCACCTGGTCCAGCCCCATTTATGCCTTTCTGGAGCTGGGCAAACTGGGCATTAAGTCTCCAGTAAGGGCTTGTTTGTCCCAGCTTTGCTCTGCACGTGCTGTCCCACGTGAAGCTGGCAGAGAATTCCTCACCCAGTCCTGCCGCAGACCCAGCCCAGGAACCATCCCAGGCTTTTTAATCTCTTCAGATGATTTCCCTTTCTCTGCATGACCATTTGTTCATCCGATAATTCATCCACTGGCCTTTCACATGGACATAATGTCCCTTTGCTGGGAGCAGAGGGGCAACACGGGGCCCCTCCATGAATCCCACAGCCTTTGCTTCCCAGCACATAGCACTGATCTCCCTGGGCAGGGAGCTTCTTGCCGTACCTAAAATATTAATTACAGGCAGTGAGAAGAAATGTCGCTTTGCTCTCCTGAAGCTGTTTAGCAATTTCCCTGGAAAAAGCACTCCGGGAGCTGCTGGGGTGGCGATGACTTTCCCGACAGTGATTGAATGCTCTGATAAGAAGCAGGAGTTTGTTGCCACCTCATTTACCGTGCTGGGCTCTCTCTCTGCAGCACTTAATACTGTTCTGGCCAGACCAAGGTGTAAAAGAAGCAGAAAACAGAAATACACTTGGAAATTACCCTCACCTAAGAGCACAGCCCCTGGTCGTGCTTTCTTTGAATTACCCTACACTCCGTGTGTTGGGAATTGCTGTCTGTGATGGACAATGCTTGCCAAAGCCCTGGGACCCTGATTGATTTCTGTGCCTCTGCAGTCGTGAGAGCAGAGAGGAGAGAAGTGTGAAAACCAGGACAATAAATGGGAAAGGCAAGTTCTCCCTGAAGTGATTGAGCACCGAGCTGGCTGGCTAATGTTTCCTAATTACCTCCCTAAGTAGAAAAGGGGGAATGCCAGGAGCTGTGTGGGGCTCACACAGCTTCATGGCCGCACAGTGTAAATCAGTCCTCATTTCTGAGCAACATATTTCTGCATGGCACCTGTTCTTGCCATCACTCCTAGGCTGTCTTTCTTCACAGGCTGGTTTGTTTCCCTCATGGAAACTCATTTATTATTTTACATTAGCGTATGAAGCCTTGAAGCATCTCTTCCTGCATTTAAAACAGGAGGAAACCCCTCCCTCTGTGACACTGCCGTGCAGGGCTGGCTCTCGCAGCCTCACCGAGGCTCAGGATGGGGTGGCTTGGGCAAACCCATTGTAATGAGCAGAGCATTTTAAACAGCAGCTGGGCCTTTCAAGAGCACTGAATGGGGAACCACAGAGCAGAGGAGTTTCTAGAAGAGGAACCTGCTGCAATCCTGCCAGTGGTGGAATTGGGACTGCGAGGAGCTGAATCTGGGGAGTGCAGGGGAAGTGTTTCACCCACCAAACACCTGTGACAGCCTGTCACAGCACAGATGGAGCAGCTGCTTACCAAGGGTGCAAAAATTAGAAGTTACACTGCATATGCGCAGGGTATGGAGGAAGTCAGCAGAAAACAGCATTACCTTCTATGGGGACTATTTAAAAATAAGAAATACTGACTGCTCCTGGAACTCAGTGTCTTTAGGGAGAACTCTGCACCTTTGGAGAGGAGGGAGCTCCTCCAGAGGAGGAGCAGACCTTGCAGAAATGGCTCTGGGCTCCTTCCCCTGTGCCTAACTCGCTGTAGGAGCACAGGGGAACTCTGCACTCACATTATTCAATTATCCAACTTGCACATTTATGACGTATCCTGTGTCCACAGAAATTTGGCCCTTGCTGCATCCCCGGCCTCTGTGCTCCTGAGCTCTCCACACCGAGTCTGCCAGCAATGGCAAATCCTCCAGCGTCTCCCTCTGACTCCGCATTCCTTGGCTTGTGCCAGTTACTCGTGTGCCAGCTCTGCTGTTGCGCTAATGTGCCGAGGAGGGTTTCTCTCAGCAGGCAGAGTGGCACCGAGGGCTTTCCTAATGGGGATCAACGGGCCAGGAAGGAAACAGAGAGAGGGCTTTGCAGCATCCATCCCTCAGGACCTGCTGAACCCCCTCCCTCCCCCAAAACTGGGAAAATCCTACTGTGGCCAGGAATTCTGGGTTAATTCGCCAGTGCCTACTTACACCAAGGATGAGTGTGCCATGAGGTTTGGCATTGGTTTTATCTCAACTCTAAAGTGCTGTCAAGATGAGAATTCCTCAGAAGTGGGCACAGGAGGCAGAGATGCTGCAGACCCAGAGATGAGTGAGGCAGCAAAAGACCTCAAAATTTTCAGCTTCCCCTTCAAAGCCAAGAGATATCAGCCAGTGCTAACACAGGTCTGGGAGAGGAGCAGGAGTCACCCAGAGCATGGGTCCTGCCTGCATTATTTCTGAGCTGGCAGAGGGGGAATGGAAGATAAGAAGGAAGAAGATGTGAAAGCAACATTTTAAAGGCCATGGGCAATGAGGCAAGTCAGGAGGAATAATAAGAGCCCTGTCTGCATTAGGACTTCACTTACAAATAACTTCTGGAAGGCGGCTCTGAGATCCCTGCGATTTCATACCCGATTAAACCGTGGTGCAGAGTCCTGGAGGCAGCTTATAAACACGATTTCTGCTCTGTACTGCTCAGTCATGATACTCCAATCACATTTATTAACTGTGTTTCCTCTGCTGAAGAGCTTTCTCAGCGTAACCAGGCTTGGGTGTGACTGGTGGGCAGCGGGGTGGGGGCACAGGGGTGCCCCTCTGTCCCCCAGCTGCAGCGTGCCACAGCCCAGCTGGCACAGGATGGAGCTGTGTCCCGGCCAAAATGACAATGTGCTCAGCAAGAGGAAAGGCTCTTGGGGATGTGGGGGTGCTCAATAAACCTCCACAGCTCCCGCAAGGACCCAAGTGCACGAGTGGGGAGCGACAGTTCAGCCCCACGGCACGGAGGGAACTGGCCTGGTGTTACCACGTGTGTCAGGCTTGCCCACATTTAGCAGGTTACTTTAGAATTTGCATTCAGGCAATGGGAGCTGAAACAGCAACCATAAACTTGATCAGTCTAATGTATAAGGTGATTTACATAATTTCCTATTTGCATGGGGCTCCTGTTTAATTTTTCCGCCCCTTGTGTGATCAAATATACCTGCTTCCAGATGAAACGTATTTCAGGTTTAGAGGATTAACCTGCCTGCAAGAAGTGACAGTGCTGACAGCTTGTTATTGCCAAAATACAATTCCAGGATCCCTGCAAGCTGGAGAAACTCAGCTGTCTCCATCCCTCAGGGAATGGCATCACTTCCAGGGGTTTGAGAAAGAAGTGGCATGTCCGGGACCCCCATTTCTCCCCCTCTTCCGGTGCCTGGGCCGCTTAAATAGGGCTGATGTAGATGACAGAAAGCTCCGGTATGTCCACCCAGAGTTCCCAGGTTTGACGTCCAAGGCTCCCAGTTCCCACAGGGGTGCAGCATTGCACCTTCTGCCCGGGGAACGGCGCTGCGCTGCTGCTGCCGGCGTTGCAGCTCCCTCCCGCACGGGCAGGGATGGGCTCACAGCTGCATCCCGAGGAAAGCAGCTGTTGGGAACGGAGCAGCTCTGTAGCCGGTCTGAACAAGCCAGGTCTGTAGGAGCAATGCACAGTAAATTATTGGATTGGGAACTAGGATAACATGGGCTCCGTGGCTCTTTGAGGGGCACAGAAGAGATGTGTCATCCCTGCCTGCCTCAGTTTCCCCACATCGAGTACCAGGATGGCACTGTCGGCAGTGCAAGAACAAGGGCACTGCCAATGTTAATTAATACCAGTTTGCAAAATGAGCTCTCAGACAGATTCATATCCGACATCTTGCTCGAGGATTCGCCTGCTCTGCCCGCAGATGGATCCACGGACCCATCATCAGCGCGACTCGAGGAAGCATCTGGCTCATGGCTTGCTCAAGGAGAGGGAACTCTCCCAGGTCGGCAGTGCCTTCCTGCTGCCAGGTCAGTGAGGGGCCCGCCCTTGTCACCGCCACCCTCCCGAGCCTGCGGGGACCCTCCATCCTCATCACCCGAGTGATGGAGAGAACGGCTCTTGGTCTGACAGGAATTAACATTTAACGCAGGCTCCTCACACCTGCCGTGCTGGCTGGACAGCCCAGCCTGCCTTTTCCTTGGTGGGCAGAAACGCCTGCATCGATCCGCTGCTAAAAATAGGAGGCCCAAGGTTCGGAGGCAGCGGCACCAGCTCCGCCAGCGAGGCTGCGAGAGGTTCCTCGCATCTGTCGCCTGGCAGAGACCCAAAGTGTTTTTCTGCTACAAGGGGCTTTTTTCATGCATCACCAAAGAACAGAGCTGCTATTTTTAGCTCTAATAAGCATATTTAATTTCCTACTGCCTCATTTCTACTGTTTTGTGCAAGTGGCATTTCTGGGCATGACCCTGGGGAGCAGGTGAGGATCTTGTCTGCGTCCCTTGAGCATCCAAACTGATGCTGTTCCCCTCAGCACCACCAGGCCCTGGATTCAATGAAGAACGATGTACTGGGGCTGCCCCAGATGTAACCCCGAGGCTCCCACCTCCACTGGGGACTGTGGGGTCCTGTGACCAGGGACCCCGCACACCCCCCAGGACCCCTGTTGCTATCTGGGACAGCAAAGCGCTCCCATTACACAAATAATTGATCAACACAACATCAAAGGTCTCTCATTTGCATTCCAAAGTGGCCACACTGTTCTATAGCTCCCAAACTGCCACTGCCATCAGCTCACCGACACCCTGGGCTGTGCTTCCCATCAGCATCCTCTGCTGTGGGGGGAGATTCAAAGCAGGGTCCAAATTCACTTTCCATCTATTGATTTTGGTTAAAAGGGGAGGGGATGCAAATGCTGAGCTGTGTTATGTGACATAAAAACAACCGGCATCCCCATAACTCACTGCCAAGCCCGGGCTGCAAACACACCCCTAACAATGAGACAAATAAAGAACATGGGCTGTTCAAACTCCAGTCCTTATCCTCCACTAATCAATATGGCTCATCAGGTTTATAAGACAATCATGTCTTCTGCTACCCTGGCCCAGAACCTCTGAGTAATGGCTTGCCAATGCCAAGTGATTATAATGATGTCTTGCAAGTGAAGAAGAAGCAACCAAGTAAACGGATTTAAAGCAGTTTAATCGGGCTGAGTTTCCCTTGAGTTCAGTGCCATTCCAGTGTTCTATCAGCCCAAACCTGCACTTTATGAGATTTACTTGTTGGCTTTGAACAGCTACCCCTCCCCTCCTCTGCAGCCCTCTGCTCACTGGCCGTACCCTCACCCTGGGGAACCTCTGTCCATCAGGGTGCAGAGCCCTGGAGCAGCTGCTCAGAGAGGGCCTGGAGTCTCCCTGTCTGGAGACATCCCCAACCCACCTGGATGTGTTCCTGTGTGCCCTGCTCCAGGTGACCCTGTCTGGGCAGGGGTTGGGCTGGATGATGTCCAGAGGTCCCTTCCAACCCTCTTCAGTGATTCTGAGCCGGCAGAGCCCACAGAGGAGGCGCAGGGATGAGAGTTTCTCTCCCTACAAGCAGCAGCCAGCGTGTTTTGCTGGTGTCTCTGCAGCCCACACGACACTGTCATTTTCCCCACCAGTTTTTCTGTCCCCCACCCCTCTTGGCTGCAGCTGGGCACTGCCCCCGTGCCCCCAGACATCTCTCCCACCACTTCGAAGAGCAGCCCAGCTCCTGCAGGCTGATAACTCCAAGTGTTCTGTGGATTACTACCTTGGCAGGGCTTAAATGTTTGCTGCAGACATAAGCCTTGTCATGGCTGATTTTATTTATCGTTGTGGAAGTGTATTTCCAAATAAAACAGAAAGTGAACAAATAAACTGGGTGACAGAGCCATAAACCCTGCGCCTGCTCATTCACTTGAAGAAAAGGCTGCTTCAACTAATTAACCTGTGCAAGCCTTGTGCTGTTCATAAACAAGCCAGGAATTAATAGTGGGTTTTTCTTCAAACAGCCAGCATATGCCAGTAAATCTTTATTGGGCAGCAAAACAGAAAAAGCTCCCCTTGCTAAGGCAGGTACTGGAACAACAGTGAGAGGCTGAGCTCTTAAATGAGAGTAAAATATTCAAACAAGTTTATTTCCTGCTTTTGCTGCCTGTACTGAGCACGTCTGGGATGTGCTGGAGCGAAGGTTGCAGCCTCCCCAGCACTGGGGGATTACAGAAACAAGCACCAAAACATGGCTTTTCTGCACCAAATCTCCTCACAGATCCAGTGGGAGGATGGATTATACAGTACAACAGTCTGAGAAGCTGAGAGGAGCAGAGAGGAGCCTGTGGAATGGGTAAATAAAGCTGTGGATCTGTGGGGATGGGGGGAGGACGGTCATGAGTGCAGGGAGCCTCTAGGAAAATAAACAATGGGAAACGCTGGCAGGGATGTGCTGGGACAGGGACCTCCGGCCCCGCACGGGTGTGGCAGGAGGTGTCTGGGGCTTTGCTTTCAGACAAGCCCTGTCTGTGCGCTGGTCACACACACGTTACGGGAGACCTGGGAAAACAGGGAGGGGGCAGAAATACAAATCGAGGAGTAACACTTTTGAAGGAGAAATTATAAATTGCAATTTAATCACATAATCACTTTGACACTCTCAAGCAAGCTAATTTCTTCCCTTGCCTCATTTCACCCACTTGGCAAGACGAATCTTGATGAATAATGTCCTATGAATATTTAATTTTTTGATCAATTTGAATTTTTTTTTTCTCCTGTCCCTACCTGCTGGATAAATCAGTTCTCTCCTCTTTTCCTCTCACAAACATACAGAGAACAACAGCTTCTTCTTCAACTTCCACCCTCCCCTGTTTCCATCCTTTTTTCATCCCCTTTGGAAGACTTTTTGGCCAAGCAATAATCATTGTCATCACCCCTTGCCCATCCTCTGCCAACTGGAAAACTGGGGCCAACCAGGGAACTTCCTCAAACCGGGAAAACTTTGCAGACAGGCAAGAAAATTGATAAGCTCAAATGGTTTTAAAGCAATTTAAATATAATCCTATTGTTTGTGCAGGAATTTGGTGACTGAGGAGAAGGGAATAATGATGTCCCTGTTAATGAGCTCTGGCGGCAGCGTCCTTACAGGAGCGTGACGGGTGGTCTCATCCACGGGACCCTCGGGGTCACCTCCAGCAGCCCCCAGCTCTCGTTCCTTCATAACCACAGAAAATGCTGTGGAGACCTTTGCCCATGCAGGCTTCCAGGAATGAGCTGGATGTGCCTGCTAGGGCTTACCTGGGAACAGCCAGGAGAGAAGGATAAAGGGTCCACTCTAGTCCCTGTCCATTTTATTTGCTGTTTTTCTTTGTTTCTCCTAACTGTTCAATCCATTTCTGCTTCAAATTGCCAAATTAGGAAAGTATTTTCAAAGTTAACACTGATCTCAAGCTGGTAATCGATGCCCTTGACCTCACAGCACAATCCATCCCCACCACTGCTGCTCCCAGCAAGCTGCAGGGATAACCGGGCTGTGCTGAGGCCATGAGAAGTACAGAGCTAACTGTACCCTGAAAGCCAGTGGATTTGGGGAAAGGGGAAAGCACCCGAGAGCACCAGCCAGGGCTGCAGGAGCCCTCGCATTCCCCCTCCACGCTGCTCCAGCCGAGCTGTTCCACCAGCCTGGTACGTGAGCACAAATGCTTCCCTTAAATCCATCGCCCAATATTCAAATCTGCCAACTGCTTGAGCAAGTGAGAGGCTGCAGGAGAGGTTGGCACGTGCTGTTTGTTTAAGCTGTTTATTAAAACTGACAGTCAAATCACCAGCAATCCAGCTGAAACGCCTCCATGGGTTTAAGGAAGGAGAAGGAAGGCTGAGTGCTGTGGCACAGAGGGTTTGTAAGCACGGGGGCCGTGCACCGAGCGCTGCAGAGGGAGGATGGAGGCCAGCGATGCCCCGGGAAGCTGCACAGGCTCTGCCCCTGCCCCACGCTCCCCATGTCCCTCGGTGCAGGTTGTTAGCTCGGACTGCCACCCACCCTCTGTGCAATGGCATTTCTCAGGCCTGTCCCTGCCGTGAAGATCCCACGGGGTGCAGTGATCCTGTGCACCCAGCAAATGCTCCCGACCAAGTTTCCCGCTGTGCCAAGCACCAGTGGAGCACCCAGATGTTTCCTCATCTCCTATTTTTCCTCTGTTGTTGTTGTTATAGTTTAGAAATAGGCATTCCTTTACTGGGTCCTACTTTGCCCCTGCATTCAAAGCAGCTTCCCATGTCCATCCTCCCACCTCCACCCATCCCACTGGAATTTCTCAAGCGTCACAGGGAAGTGAGTGACAGTTTATAGACAGAGTTCAGTCCCGTTAGGATGATCTGAGGGAGAGACAGCAATATTCCCTCTCTCAGGTACATCCTTCAGCACAGAGTTTGCCTCTGATGAAGATCCTGGAGTGGCACCAGTGGGAAATGGATTGTTTGGAAAGAGCAGCGTGAGCAGGGAGACAGGAGCAGTCACTGCAGGGAGTGACAGAGGCTTCGTGTGCCTGGGGATGGTGGTGGAGGCTCTGGGTTCGGTGCCGCAGCCAGGGCAGAGGCAGAACTGCCTGGAAGGAGCTGCTTGGCCACGTCACCTTCTGGCTTCCAACTGCTGCTGTCAGTGCAAGGGCCCGATCTTGTCAGCACATGAGAATGAATCCAAGGGAAACGTGCTTTAAAGCAGTTGTGACACAATGCTGTCTGAGGCTGTGGTCATGTTCGATCAGTGTGTGTTGGGTATGAATCAGAGTGACACAGGCCCTGGTGGCTCAGCCCCTCTGACACCGGGTGCCACAGACACCTCCCACCACCAGGGAAACAGAACTCTGCAGGCTGGGCTGATTTTCAGTATTTCCCCACTTTCCAGGCCTAGAGGCAGCCAGAGGGAGTTTGAAATTACTACAGACCTTGTTTGCAATAAAGCTATTCTGAAAGGCTCCAGCCCCTCTCCCTGAATCCCGACAGCTGTGGACTGGGTGATGATGGTTTCTCTACACTAGGAACAGCCAAAATCACACACAAAGCATTTAGGAGCTATCTGATATGCTGGAGAGTAGAACAGCTCAAACAGGCATTTCTGATGTGCAATGGAGACAGCAGTGCCTGCCCAGGTGTGAGCTTGGGAGGAAATGAGGACACAGGGGGATGTGGGAATAGTAATGAAGGAAGGAAAACAAAGAGAGACGGAGATGTCTGTGGGAGGGTGAGACTCGGATCACAATAGCTGCACAAACCATTCCTGCTGGAAATCAAGGCAGCAGTTCCCAGCTCTGCAGGACACGCACAAGGCCTTTGCTCTCTCACCTGCCCTCGTCACGTTGCCATTTGCTCTCCTGAAAGGGGAGCAGAGTCGTGCTTCGAGAGACCGGCACTTGCGAAAGGTTACCCTGCCTCTGGCATTTCCCACGCGCCAGTCACAGACAAGGAGCTGAAGTTCACAGCCAAGGTGCAGAATTAATACTGCCCCGCACTGACGAGTTTGTTCACTCGATGGATTTAGAGCCAGGGATGGAATTGAAAACAAACCCACTGCAAAAGCCCCCCCATCTCACCCACTGTCAGAACACTCCGGGGTCAGCTGCTGACACTGAGGGTCCATTCCATGCACAGCACAGTGGAAAACTCCCCTGGAGCAGGTTCAGAGTGGGCTTTTGGAGGACTCTGAGCCTCTGTGCAAACAAGAGCCCCTCTGCCCTGGCTCCCAGCACTGCTCTGTTCCAGAGGATCCTCAAAATCCGTCTCCCTGGGCCACGAAAACATCTGACAAAGCTGCTGGGCAGAGACCAAACCTGCTCCTTGTGAGTGCATCTGTTGGGAAGCAACTCCTGGTCAGCCAATGGATTTTGAATTATGAATAATTAAGTGATTTGGCACGTGAAACACGGGAGCCTCATCTCCATATGTCCTTCGAATCTCAGGGCCCTCCTGTTACTGGGCTGGAGGCTTCCTGGCTGCTTCCTCCCCTCTCTCCATTCTTTTCTCCCTCCCACTCAGCAGCATCGATGCAAATCCCTCCTCTGCCCTCAGCATCCCATCAAAACCAGCTGCCAGCTTCCCCTTCGTGTCCAATTATCCCCACAGTTCCTGTCTCTGAGCCCTATCCCATGACCTCTGCCTCTCAACACCTTTCTCCCAAGCTTATACGAACATGAAGTTAGTCCTGCACAGACTTACAGGGCGAGAAATACTTCCCATCCATGAAAATTCCAGCACAGTTCTCTCTCTGTGTTATTTTAAAGCCTCATCAGCACAATTCCTGTGCTCTGCTGCTGCACGGAATCACATCTCTCCGAAGTCACCTCAACTTTGGTGCCGTGGCTGTGCCTCTCCACGCCCCATTACGTCCCGTCTGGAGCATTTTTCTTCATTGCAGGAGCAGTGGTGCTGCCTGACGAGGGACGCCGTCCCCTGCTAATGGGAGTCACTTCATTATGAGCTGGGCTCTGCTTCAAACTGTGGCTCCACACTACCACAGACCTAAATCTTACCACAAGGATTTTAATTTGGGATTAACCAGTCGGGAAATTAGATCACTCATTACATCAGTCATCCTACTCTCCCTGTTACCTCGTGCTCCGGATGGCTTGGCTACAGTAGGAACAGGCTCCCTGGGGAATGGTCACGGTCCCAAGGCTGCCAGAGCACCAGGAGTGTTTGGACAATGCTCTCAGGCACAGGATGGGATTTTGGGTGTCCTATGCGGGGCCAAGAGCTGGACTGGATGATCCCTGTGGGTCCCTTTCAGCTCAGGATATTCCATAATCTTTATGCTTTAAGTAGGAACCACTTCTGTTTTAAAAGTGACACCTGCCTTTATTTCTTTGGGATGAGCCTGGCAAGCAGGTGTATATCATGAAATCACACAATCATGGAAAGGTTGGGCTGGATGGGATCTCAAAGCCCATCCTGTTACAGTCCTGCCCTGGGCTGGGACACCTCCCACTGTCCCAGGCTGCTCCCAGCCCTGTCCAACCTGGCCTTGGGCACTGCCAGAGATCCAGGGGCAGCCACAGCTGCTCTGGGCACCCTGTGCCAGGGCCTCCCCACCCTCACAGGGAAGAATTTCCTCCCAATATCCCATCTAAGCCTGGCCCCTGGCAGTGGGAAGCCATTCCCCCTTGTCCTGGCACTCCAGGCCTTTGTAAGCAGTTTCTCTCCACCTTTCTTGTTGTCTCTCTGCAGGTACTGGGAAGTCAAAATTAGATCACCCTGAAGCTTCTCTTCTCCAGGCTGAACAAACCCAGCTCTCCTGGATTTTATGTTATTGGTAGACAGGAATTCTTTTGGACTGCGAGCTATTTCCAAAAGAAATCTAAGTGAAATATTTACATGCTATAAGCAAATGTGGGAATCCCTTCTCCAAAGTCAAAATTAATTTATTATCCTGTTAAAATCAATATCCTGGTGCATCCATCACTATTTGTGTGTGTGGCCCTGCAGATGAACGCACGCACACGTGCACGCACCTTATCTTGTAAATTCCTGCTTTTTGCCTGCATTTCTAGGGCAACACTTAATAGAAGATGCAACATAATAGAAGCCCCAGCTGGGGAAGCCACGACGCAGCCCAAGCCCCAGAAAGTCAATTACTCTGTAGGAGAGGGTGACGCTACCGAAGGAGATTTGCATGGAAATAACTGATCTCCTGACAGAAAGGATCACACGGGCTGTGCTGGCAGACAGCGCTGAGGGAAAGGTAAAGGCAGAGGCTCAAATACACCAGGCATGGCTGTGGTAATCAGCATTTCTTTGTTCCTTTGTTGGAGGCGGCCAGGCAGGAGATGGAACTGGTGGAGATCTGGCTGCATTCTTGCAAAAGCCATTCATTGAAAATTAATGACAGCTTAAGTTTTCAATTAAATTTTAATTTAAACTCTGTGACTGGTGCAAATCAGCGTAGTGCCACTTGTGTCAGTGATTTATCTTAGCTGAGGATTTGGCCCCACATCTCGAGTGAAGGCTCTGCCAAAATAAGCTGCAGTAGAGATCCTCCGGCCAGATTCCAAAATGTGCTGAAGCCCTGAAAGGTGTAGATAGGCATGAAATCAATGCAGCCTGGGACCTCTGAAACTCCATTATGGGCCTGTCTGAATCTGCTGCTGTGTAAAGTACTGCCCCAAGTATAAATTTGCCATAAAGGAAAAAATCCTGCAATCCCCAAAGCCTCTTTTCTTTACCAAATGGGAACAGTTCATGGCTCTGCCCAGGGCCCTGGTGAAGATCAGAGAATCCCAGAACCCCAGAATGGTTTGGTCTGAAGGGACCTGAAAGCTCATCCTGTTCCACCCCCTGCCATGGGCAGGGACACCTTCCATTATCCCAGGGTGCTCCAAGCCCCGTCCAGCCTGGCCTTGGACACTTCCAAAGGTGTCCTTGGCTGAAACGCAGCCTGGAACAAGGAGATGGAACCTGAATCTGCATCTCTCCCAGGGAACAGCCTCTCCTGGGCTCACCCGTGGTGCTCTCAGGTGAGCTGCTGGGTCACTTCCCCTGGCTCCTTCTGCCCTGCCCCAGCCTTCACCAGCACGGGGGGACATGGGGACAGATGTGGGCACATTCCCGGGGCCTTCTTTCCAGAGGAGGGCTTTGATTTGGACTCACTGCCTCCTTCACATCCCATCTGATAGATCTGTGGCACGAAGTCTAATAAGTTAGGAAGTTTAACACACTTTTTTTTTAATATGTAATGTAGTCATTTCTCAATCTGCCATTCTGAAGAAGTTCTTTTTTTCTCCTTGCTGTTGAAATCTATCTGGATTGAATCAATCATTATTCCTGATGTTCCACAAGTCTCGTTCTGCATATTTTTAGAAGAAAAAAAAGAGATCTCTGCTTGGGATTTTTTGTTTATAAATTTTGCATAAATCTGCAAGACAAAAGCAGCAAAAAGAATTCAACTGAATCTTTTCAAGAACGGGATCAGTTTGTGATGTGCAGAGCAAAACCATTGGGTTTAACAGGCTGAGAGGTTGGAAGAGAATGAAGCAATTAAGGGCAAGGAGGGATGTGGAAATGAGGGTCACTTGCACTTTACAGAAAACCAGACCAACACTGAGTTATCTCTTAAGCTGTGAGGGCTTGGAAAATCCAAGGACAGCACGGCAAAGGCTCTCATTCCGACTGGCAGTAACACTGAGGGTGAGGAAAGAAACACCTGTCACTGCAGCTTTAGCCCTGAAAGTTCATGGTTTTGTGCATTAGGCTGAAAGAGCCGGTTCCAACTCATCTGGTGATAATTGGGCTGCACTAAACTTACAGCGAGAAGTTCAGGGGAGGTGAGTCACAGCCTCCCCACCCCCAGCATCAGCGGTGACTGGACGAGTTTGACTCACACCCGCAGACTCAATAATATTAATAGAGCACCTTGAAGTGCAAGGCTGTGATGAGTGGAATTTGTTGGGCTCATTTGCACTGTTTGGAGAAAACATATTGTGGGTTCGCTCTCGGTGGTGTTCGGGAAACTTCAGAGCGAGTGGCAGTGACGGATGGGCCCGAAGGAGCAGAGCAGGCAGTGCCAGCCGAGCTGGGAGGTGGGAGCTGACTGCAGGAGAGGCTTCTCTGCACACCCACTGCCTCCTCCCGGGGCTCTGCACGGGGAACAGGCGTGGGGAGCATGGGATGCTCCTGTGTGCACAGCACAGCTCTGGTCCTCCCGGGTGCAGCACCGGCCTGCGCCCCTTCAGGGTGCCCAGAGCAGCTGTGGCTGCCCCTGGATCCCTGGCAGTGCCCAAGGCCAGGCTGGACACTGGGGCTGGGACCAGCCTGGGACAGTGGAAGGTGTCCCTGTCCAGGGAGGGGTGGCACTGGATGGGCTTTAAGGTCCGTTCCAACCCAAGCTGTTCTGTGATTCTGTGACTCATGGTCACTGCCGGCAGAGAGTTTCTGTTTTGGAACAAAGTCCCTTCCCTCCTCCGCTGCTGCAGCTGCTGCCACTGGTCCTGCTGGTGACATGGACAGGCTTTACTAACGTGGGGTTTCTAAGAAGGGGCTTAAAGCTTTTAATGCTCCCACATCTCTGAACACAGCAGATGAGAAAGCAAAGTCATCTTCCATCTGTCTGCAAAGGACTGTTAAGTTCTCATTCATACGTAAAGCAGAGCCAGCAGAGATTGTTACAGGCTCAATGACAGCGCTCTACAAATGTTAATATGGTTTTTAATTGGGAGGAATAATAGCTTGCTGCTGCACGCTTGGCAGACCAGGCTCTGCAGCTACTTGATTCTACCCCTTTTTTAAAGTAGAAGGGGAAAATTGCAACTCTGCATTGCAGTCAGGATTTATTTTAAGTAGCTGAGGTGCTGAGCTGACAGCGGTGGTGTCCCTTATCCCTCTGGTTACCCTGGGGACGGCAGAGGCAGAGCCACCACTTGCACTGCACAAGTGCTGCCGAGTCCCTGCCACAGCAGAGGGAGCACCAGGTCCTGCGGAGGGGGACAGGACTTGGAGTCACGGAATGGTTTGGGTTGGAAGGGGTCTTAAAGCTCATCCAGTCCCACCCCCTGCCATGGGCAGGGACACCTTCCACCCTCCCAGGGTGCTCCAAGCCCTGTCCAGCCTGGGCTGGGCTGATTTCAGTGTGGAGCTTGGTGCATCGCCAAGTTCTGCTGAAGTTAATGAGGGCCTGTGCACCGAGTGAGATCAGGAAAATAATCAGAATTAACTTTTAAATGGATTAGTCAAATTGCATTAAATACCTTTGTAAAAACTTTTGTTTAGAATTAAAGTGGAGTAACTTGATTTTGTTTGCTTCACTTTAATGCCAAGTAACACCATCTAAATGGAAGCTTGAAGAAATTTAACCAAACTGACACCTTGATTAGTCCCTGAACCTCTCTAAGCACTCAGAGCAGAGCATGAGACTCCTCAGCTGCTTTGTGGGGTGGGATCCCCATCCTGGGAAACCTCCCAGGAGGGAAGGGACTGCTCTGACCAAGCCTCTGAGTCCCCATGGGCTTGATCTTTGTATTCCAGGCACCGTTTACCCCACTCCATCGTGCCCCCTGGCTCCCGACCCCAGGGCCGCCCCGGCACCCGCCGGGACTCGGGTGCAGGGGAGAGGAGGGGGGTCTGGGTGAATTGCGGAGCTGGCTGGGAACTGATGGCAGCTGACAGGGCTGTCAAGGACAGAGGGAGGTAATTCCTGCCCAGCTCCACTCCCTGTGCAGAGCGGAAAGGGCAGCCGTGCAGCTCTCCCCCTTTTGGAAGAATCACAATGCAGTTGAAGTATTTTTAGGAAGGCCTTAATTGAATCATCAAAATATTTCAGGCTGATGTTCATCAGCAAGTGAATTCAGGGAACAGAACAAGAAAAGCAGCTGTGCATTATTGTTCTGAGTAATGGTATTTGGCTACAGAAAGTTGGGAAAAAAGTAAATTATATGGAAAATGCATTCAGGAAGGTTTTAATGTTATTACAAACCTTCATTATAATGTATGATCAAGCATGTAAGTGAAAATCTTAGGACCCGGGGGTAACGTATCGATTCTGGCGGACATTAAAATTTCTATTTGATGCTTAAGCAAAATCTAATCTGACTTCTGATTCTGCAAAATATTTTAGGGTAATTAGACATGTTTGTGCTTTATTGATTCTTAAAATGAACATAAGTATGTGGGGAATTGCTAACACTCTGGATTAAAGAAAAAAAAGGCTCCTTGCTTTGCAAAAGTTCCTGTAATTAAATCACTTTCTGCAAATGTGACCCTCATTATCCTGGATGGAAATGAATGCAGGAACAGGTAAGGGAGTTGAAAATCATAATGATCATAAAAGTGAAGCTTTAGTGTTTAAATGAAAGTTTGTTTTCTCATCGTTTTCCCACAGGCTTTGGGATGAATTGCACATCTGGAGGACTGGGGCTCTGAGCAGCCTGGGACGGCGGAAGGTGTCCCTGCCCACGGCAGGGGTGGATGAGATGAGCTTTGAGGTCCCCCCAGCCCAAACCATTCTGGGATTCTGTGATAAAGCCCCGAACAGCCCCAGACGCTGGCTGGGGGAATTCCTGTCGGGAATGGGCCTCTGAGAAGTCAAGCTCAGAGCAAACACCGAGGGCAGGGTCGGCACCGCCAGCCCAAGCCCCGACCTGATCCCGAGTGTCCCCGTGCTGCGCCCGCCCAGGGAGGGTCACAGCACCAAGAGACCAGTCCTGCCAATCCATCCCGACCTACAGAAATATTTGCTGCTCCACTGGCTGCCTTTCCCACGAGTGTTTGGGAAGAACGAGGCCGGTTTCGTGCAGGAAACCACAACCCCTCTGCAGAGCTGCAATGCCACGTGGCTGAGCTGCACAAAGAGCCCCAGACACTGTGAGCATCCTCAGCATCTCATCCCTCTCCACCAGCCCCACGGGATGCAGCACCAGGGGCTGCAGATCCAGCCCAGCCCTGCCGAGGACGCACCGGGGACCTGGGAGCACAGAGGACAAAGCGCCCTTGGGAGCGAGCCCCGTCCCCGCCTCGCAGGGCCCGCGCTCTGAGCACCGACTGCTGCGAGGGCGTGAAGTCTGCTCGAAACGCACGAAAGGACAGAAGTTCAGCTGGTTTGAACAGATGGCTGAGTAACATTTGCTGCCGGAGCCCGCAGGTCCCCAGCAGGGCCTTTCTGTTATCATTTACTGCTCCTGCTATTTTGCCGGCGATGCAGAGCCGCGCACACGTGTGTGCACAGCGCTGGGGACGCGCGGCTCGGCCCCGGCCCCGGCACTGCAGCTCCGATGAAGTCATAAATAAGCAAGAAGCAGAGATAAGTGTCTGATTTATTGGGGAGCTCAAAGGCAAAGACAAGCAGCAGCAAGGTCACATCCACGGTTAAGCACGTCCCTGACACAGCTCGCTCCTCTCTCTCCTCCCCTTCTGCTTCACCAGGTCTGGGAAGCACTAAAATGGAATTTTTGTTTGCACTTCTCGCTACGGCTTCCTCTGTATGCCGAAAGCAGCTCCTTTGCTCCAAATCCAGGCAGCTGCTCCTGCTGCAACGCCCGTGCACCACAGCACAGCGGGCGATGGCCGATGGCCGCGGCTCCTGGCTCTCGGTAGCGTGGCAACAAGTGCTAAGCAACACGGAGGCTGCCACCGGGCCCTCGGTCTGGCTTTTCTCTGGCGAGGGACCACTCATTGCAGAGCTGATGTCTGTACAGGGCTCTGCCCCTCTGCAGGGCTGGCAGCCGCGTGGCTCATCAGAACCTGCCTGAAGTGGGTGCTCATTTAAGAGAAATATATCCCTGCTCTGACAGGCAATATGTCAATAAGGGGAGCCCACTTTAATCCACATTACTCTGACCCAGGTGCTTTTTCAGGATTACAGCTTGTGATTTTCCACCTAATGGCCTCCCACCTTCCCTTCCCAGGGAGGAGGCTGCTTTGGCAGAACGGGTGTCTCGTGCCTGGTGAGGTTTGTCTCCCTGTATGTCCCTGACTCTCCCCAGGGGTGGATCCCAGCTCCCCAGGCTCTGATGGATGCCCGTTCCCAAGGGAGAGAGCAGTGTCCTTGCAGCCCTGTGCCAAGCCATTGCCCCTGTTCCTGGGATCACAGAATCACAGAATGGTTTTGGTTGGAAAGGACCTTTAAGCCCATCTCATTCCCAGCCCCTGCCATGGCAGGGACACCTTCCGCTATCCCAGGTCACTCTGAGCCCCGTCCAGCCTGGCCTTGGGCACTTCCAGGGATCCAGGGGCAGCCACAGCTGCTCTGGACAACCTGTGCCAGGGAAGAATTTCTTCCTAATATGTGATGTAAACCTTCTGTCTTTCAGTTTAAGCCATTCCCCCTTGTCCTGTCTCTCCAGACCCTTGCAAAAAGTCCCTCCCCAGCTCTCTTGGAGCCCCATCGGGTTTTGGAAACTGCTGTAACAGGGCTACTCCTGCCAGGGCTGTCCTGGGAGCAGAAGGGTCCCCCCAGCACAGACACATCCCTGTGGAGCCCTGAGCTGCACTGAACGTCAGGATTTCACTGCAGAGCAACAAACAGGGTTCCATGTGGCAGGGAGTGCCTCGCCTCCTGGCCAGGAACGCAGCCTGGGCAGCAAAATGTGCACTGGGAGAAGCGGTGCCTGAGAGATATCTGGGAGGACAGACTGCTGTCTCCTGTCTTTTTGCTCTCTGTCATCACCTGCAGCAGTAAATAAATCCAGGTGGCCAGAGAGAGAGGGCTGAAAGCGATGCTTCCCCGTGACACACTGGATTTTCTGTCACTTGGTACTAAATAAGCCACAGCAGATTTAAAAGCACTGCGATTGCTGAAAAAATAACCTCAATAACGTGGGTATAAATAACTGTATAGCAGTATTTCTGCGTACTGGAATTGTTTATGCAGGTAAAATTTAATAGCAGAGGTGTGACCGCATTTATAACAGAGTAATCAGTGTGTAATTTCACAAACCCGGTGTGTTTGCTCACAGGAGACAACCCTAATGTCTTTTAAAAAGTCATTAGATTTAAGTAATAGCCAGCACCCAAGTACTCGATCAGGCAGATAGAGAACAAATCAACTTTTATTGCCAGACAAAAACTAGAAAACCTAATTCCTTGGAAGCTAATAAAAATTTTATAATTTTTTTTTTGAGTCAAATAAGCACAGGGTTTATTACTTCGTAGATGTCTTCATAAAACCAGGAGCAAACCTAATCTAGATGAAAACAACAGCTGTGAGGCACAATATATTTGACCAAGATGGATGCCTCAGAGGTATGATATTCATTAGCTCACTAATTCCAAATGGTAAACAAGGTTTAATTAATTTTGATTTCAAGCTACAATGGTCTGCTGGCCATGCAGAGGTGTACAGAACGTACAGCTCCTGTAGGAGCAAGAGTCTGCTGGAGAAGCTTGCATCTTCTCTTGACATTTCTGCTGGGAGAGGTTTTGGGAACAGAAGAGGGTGAGTGTCCATCTCCTAATTCTGATCTTTTGCAAGAGTGCTACGGGGGTGCAGGGTGAGGATGAGGAGTTCCCTGGATCAGTGTCGAGGCTATGCTTGCATGTGTGTGAGCAGAAACACGGTGCCTAATTCACTAATTGTATGTCTGATTTGTACATTCAGTGGTGGGGGCAATGTTAGATCTCTTCCCTGTGAGGGTGGGCAGGCCCTGGCACAGGGTGCCCACAGCAGCTGTGGCTGCCCCTGGATCCCTGGCAGTGCCCCAGGCCAGGCTGGACAGGGCTTGGAGCACCCTGGGATGGTGGAAGGTGTCCCTGGGCTAGTGGAAGGTGTGCACCCCCTAGCAGAAGGTTTTGCCATGAGTTCCAGGGCCCTGCCAGGCTGCTGCACCCCAGCCAAGCACTGTTAATAATAAATCTTTCAGGGATGGATTTGAGGGAGCCTCCTGACGGGAAGCATTTACTCAAGGAGTATCTAAACAAAGCGGAAAGCCTGAAAAATCAGATTTGTGTTGCTGACTTTGGTGACCCGAGAGAACAAAACACTCCCACAGACAACAATCAGATGCAAAATGGAGATACCCAGCGAGAAGAGGCGAGCAAGAGGCACTGCCCCGGTACCGTGTGCCTGTGGCTTCCCAGGCGCCTCGGCAGGCGTCTCCCTCCCGGACCCATCCGTCATGTCCCTGCCCGCGCAAACACCCCGGCATCAGCAGCGCGAACGCCCTTCAAGGACAAGTGCTTATGGGGAAACGCACCCCGTAATCACGGCGATGAATGCCGTGCGGGGTGAGCGAGGAGCAGAGCGCACACTGCGGTGCCGGGGTGCATGAGCAGCACCTCCCCCGCCACCCCCTCACCGTGCCAGGCTGCTCCCAGCCCTGAGCCCGCATCCCCGCATCACTGCTGCTGTTCCCAGTTTGGCAAGCCCCGGAGAGCACCATTCCACCGGGAATTCCCCCTGCCCAGCTGGGTGCAGCTCGCTCCAGCCCCGCCATCCCACCGGGACAGCAGCGCTGCGCCGTGTTACTCCAGCTGCTCCTCCAGCTGCATCGGGTCCTAATCCTTCATTTCTGACCTTAAAAAGAAAAAGGCTGTTGATCTCATGGAGGCACAAGGAACAGGGAGGAGCCCTGGAAGCTGGTGTTCATCAGGGTGCTGTGGGCTGCCTTTGAAGTAGCCAAACAAGCACCTTTCAAAGCACTTTGCTGTGCTCGCAGAGAACCGACCACTGTTTCCCATTTCTGGCAAAAATCCCTTCAATGACAGAGCAAGAGGCAGATTGTTGGGAAAACGCGACATCCTCATCCCGTCAGTGTCCTGACTGGGGTGTTTCACCTCCCTTGTTGTCTCTCCATGCCATCCCCTGTGCTGTGTGAGTGAAAGCTCCCCTTGCACCAACGCGACTCCAGGGAACGGGACAGCCGAGAGCAGAGCTGTCCGGAGGGAATTACGGGCCGAGAGAGAAGCCGTCACGGAGCCCCGGCAATGCCCAAGCCCCCAGCGGGACGGGAGCAGGGCAGGTTTCTCTGAGGAGCATCCGGCCCAGCTGCAGCGGTGCCGGAGGCTGGGGAGGGCGGCTCGGAGCGGGAGCAGGGCCGCAAGGCGCAGCTCAGCTCTCCCAGGGCTTTTCGCTCCCCAAGGACAATTCCTAGAAACGAGCTTGCAGTTCACACCGGACTCTGCAGTCTTTTCTCCAGCTGCGTGAACTTCCCTGCTCCGCACATTCCTGAGTCGCGGTGCCTTCCCCGGCACAGCTGAGCCCGTGGCACTCACCCCCTCCTGCCAACAGCACCTGCCTTTGAGATGCACAACTCCCCCAGGCTCCCCAAAATAGCCCTAAACACAGCATGAGGGAGATTTAATTGTCACTCTGATGGATGTGAGTGCCTCCTCTGCTTGGGTGCCCTCGTGCTCATCAGCAGCTCTGCTTGGGAGAGGTTTGGACAAGCTTGGAAAGCCACCACGAGCCCGGACACTCAGAGATTTCCTTCCCTGTGCCACCTCTGGGCAAGGACTTGCATTAATTGAGCTGCTTAGAAAAGAACCTGCTGTTCAGTCTGGAGAACAGAAGCTTCGGGGAGACCTTAGAGTCCCATCCAGTGCCCAGAGTGGCTCCAAGTCCCACAGCCCAATTCCATGTTAACCAGCCCCAGCTCTGCAGCACAGAGCTGCTCGAGTGAAAACAGAGCAGAGGAACCAAACTTTCATGGACAGGACATTAAAAGTACCACAGGACATAATTTGCTGAAGTATTTCAGAGTTAATGACACGAGCGCTGCCTTTATGTCCTCCCGGTGCCCTGTGGGAGGATGGGACACACTGCACCCATCACTCACACACCCGTGGAGGGGTCTTGCTCCAAGGGGCCGTGGAAGTGTTTACTGTCACCTCTGAGTGACACCAGGACATGCACTTGTCTTGTATTTGTGAACTAGAAATGTATTTAATTCAGGCTTGAGGCAAAGTCATGGCTCACAGCCCTTTAGTGTGCTGCTGAATTTGAAACCAGCTTGCAAAACTGTTCCCAAAATAACCCTGTGAGCCTCTTTTATCCAGAGAAATGTACAAAATGTTTTTGTTCAAAGACAGAGGTGCAAGGAATCTAAATGTCAACACTCTCCCTGGAAGGAGAGGATGGGTTAGGGGGACTATTTCCAATAGGAGTTGGTGCTGGATCCCTGCAGGGCAGAGGCTTCGGGGTGGCAAATCCTTGTCTTGGTGAGATGTGCCTGTCTCCACAGCAGTGTTGGTACCACTGTGAGAAAAGCTTTCAGAATGTATAAAAACTCCACCCCAGCACCTTTTCCATGGGTTTCCTGTAGCCATCACTGCATAAATCCACTGACCTGCCCCCAAAGGCTGCCCATGTTCCCTGCCACAGGTACAGCAGCTCTCCGCAGACCCTGCCCAGGGCTGGGACCTGCCAGTGGTGTCACAGCCAGGGCTGGACTGATTCAGCTCTCACATGGCTCACCAGGAACCTGCAGCATGGAGATACAGTAATTTATACACAGGGAAGCTTTGTTGATAAATAACCAGAGCTGGAAATATGCTTTAATGAAGCACAACAACAATTAGCTTTATTCACATTTTCCCCCTCAAAACAGAGACAAATGTATGCACTTAAAGAATGATGATGTTTTGGGTAATCACAGCTAAATAAATAGAATGGAAACTTTGTATACTTTATGCAAAAGACTTTGCTGGCTGCAATATTTCAAGTTTCGTTTAAAAATAAGTGGTTGGAATGAAGCCCATACCCCAAACCCATAACTTTGCATTTTCAAGGGCTGTGGCCATAATGTAACAATGAATCTACGAAAATATCTGTCTTCTTTAGACCATCATCCTGTAGTTGCTGTGTCTAACACAATCTGTCATAACACACCAACAGAAAAACTGAAAGGCACTGAAAAGAAAATCGATTCTCTTGCAAGCCCCTCTTTGTCTGGTTTCTTCATTTGCCCATTAATAACCCACTGTGCAATTAATTACGCACAATTCAGGTGCAATCCTCGTATCCCTGCAGAAGAGAGCTGCTCAAGTCCTGCAGACGTTTCCAGCCTGGAGGTAACATTTCTCCTCCTGCTCTGGGCTGTGGTTTCTGCAGGGACCTGGGTTGCACATGGCAGCTTTGGAGAACCCAACAGCACCAAAGAACACGCAGGACAAAAATTGTTTGCTTAAAATATTCAGGTCAGTCTTAATGAATAATGAATACATCCATAGAAAGGGGGCTCAACCACACACAAAACAGTGGTTAAATTAATCAGGTAATTTAATGGCAAGGAGTAATTTGACGTCTTGTGTCTCACGGGTGCTACTTCCACAGCTTTCCTCCGAGCAGCCCGGCTTGTTCTCATCGCTGCAGGCTGCGCTTTCTTAATGCAAGGCTTTTAATTATGCAGGCTGGACTTCTTTAATGTGAGGCTTTTAATTATCCTTAGATCAATACTTCTCATCAGCTCTGAGGAAAACCTTCCCCTCCTGGTGTGAGCTGGGGAGTTACAGGAGCACACGCGGTGGTAAAATACCCCCTCCCCTGGAGGAAAGGGACAGTCCCTGTCCTGAGCTCTGAGGTACCAGGGTGTCACCACCCTGTTGTTTGAGGAGTGGGGTGTCACATCCCCTGTTTGCTGTCACTGTCCTGTGGCTTAGCAGAGCCACTGGCCCGGCTGGGGGTACCACAGACCCCTCAGCACCACACTGCCCTTCCAAGACAGATCTGCAGGAGGTGGCTGATCCTCCAGCCTGGATGAGACGGGAAAAAATCAGCCATAAAGAGCAGCTCCTGCAGTCGTCCTCCTGAAACACAAGCAGAATGAACGACGTTGTTTTTCATGTTGAGAGCGACTTGAATTATTTACAAAACTCCCATCAAGACTCTCTGCTTGGCATGTGCTTTTTCTCCTTCTTGTTCTCCTTTCCATCTCTCACTCTGGAAACAGCTGCCCCTTCCCACACGGATTCTGCGGCACCATTTCCCATGTCCGGGCCACCCTGGGGCCAGAGCCCGTGTGCCCAGCACTGGCCAGGCCCGTCCCCCTCCTCCCCCCTCCACAGCATCCCCGGCTCCATGTCGGCATCCCCGGCCCCGGCAGAGGAGTGACTGGAGCTAATGAGTTTGGCCTTGGGCAACCACCTCCCTCGCTTGGTTATTTCTGGTTTTTTGGAGCCTTTCAGCCCAGGGTGCTTGTTGCTTCTCCAGCATCAACAACATTAACAAGCTCTGACATCTCATATATTTCCCTTGGTAAAACAAAGAGAAACAAATAGAAAAACAGGCTTCAGCAGTACAGGGGGTTTGGTGCTTTGAAATTTTTCCTTCCTTTCCCATGCATTGGATTTTGTTGTGAGCAGCCCCTTTTATCCTGCTGGTGTCTCTCTGCTGCAGCCAAACTGTCTGGGACAACACCAGCTAGAACACTTCATTTTGGCTCTGGGTAGAAAATGCTGAGATAAAGTGAGATCTGATTAAGAAAAGTATAAATAGATCCAAAGCAAGCCAAACCATAAAAATGTAACAGGTTCAGAAATAAGAGAAAGGATATTAACCCCGTTAATCTTTTCTTTCAGTTTAAAGCCATTCCTTGTCCCATCATTATGATCAAGTGATTCATAGAACGTTTTAGGTTGGAAAAGAACTTCAAGATCATTGAGTCCAACCATTAACCCCACACTTCCCAGTCCACCTGTAAGCCGTGTCCCCAAGTGGACTTTGCAGCTGAACAAGCATCACTGCAGGGTCACTCCCAACCAGTGCCTCAGTTTCCCCCTTTCAAATCATGTATAGTAATAACTTGTAATTATAATAAAAATCTTTGGTAACGCTTTA
The DNA here is from genome assembly GCA_013397975.1 of Machaerirhynchus nigripectus. Lineage (NCBI taxonomy): Eukaryota > Metazoa > Chordata > Aves > Passeriformes > Dicruridae > Machaerirhynchus > Machaerirhynchus nigripectus. The sequence continues at coordinate 231,491 of VZRQ01006896.1, forward strand.
TTTAGAAAGTGGGAATTTGAAACTTGGGATTGATCATCGCTGTCACAAGGAGCTTGTTCAAACAGTCTCTGCCCTGGCGGCCCTGGGCCCTCTCCACACTTTCCTCCTTGCTCTCTGTAATTCTTTGCCAGTGCCCAAAATATAAATTATCTTAGGGAATGAGAAGTCTCCTGCCTCGGAGCCGGGTCTGTGCTCAGGGGTGCGGAGGCTGCAGGCACTGCCTGCCCCTCCCACCACCGGGAAGCGCCGCTCGGCCGAGGTCCCACCCGGAGCTGCAGAGGGATGGAGCAGCCACGAGCCGTTCTCTCTTTTCCTTGCAATTGATTTTCTTAGAGTACAGGTCCCAGAGCTTCCCAGAGACACTTGAGCAGGCTCTCCTGTAACTCACCTTGTTGCTGGGAGCTGGATGTGGCACTGCAGCGAGCCAAGCTCAAGCTCTGTCCTCGCTGCTCACTCTTGGATCAGAGGCTCCAGGAACTCAGCTGAGGGCCTGGCTTTTCCAAGAGAGCGTTCTTATCAACACCTGCCCCGGTGCGAAGGGACCGGTAACACACGGCCTCCAGCAGGGGCACAAACCACAGCGGCAGGGGCAGAGGCCAAAACGGGCTTTATCAAACCCTGTCACCCCCTAACACCCATCCCCAGGCTGGTGTGTTTTCCAGTTACTGCTCCACTGTTATAACCACAGATAAATTATCATTTAAATGATGCTGCTGGGAGGGAATGTGAGGTGGAAGAGAAAAACTGATTTTCCACATACAAAATTATTCAGCAACAACACTGGACATGTGAAATGGCATTTTGGACTCAACATGCACTGCTTTATAATGAGGAAAAGTGTTTTCCTTACGGATCCAGCTCTTGAAGCCCTGGAGCTCCTGACTGTGTCCTCTACTTTCCTGCCACAACATAAATATCAGGAGTTATGGTTGCAGCAAGCACTCTGCACACTGCTGAGCTGGTTTGAATTTAATATGAATTTAATATCAGCATCCCATAGTGGCACAGCAGCTGTCAGCTGTGAGGCAGCTGTGTTTATCCTGCTTGCTTCTGCATTCAGCCTTTGACCCCAGACACATCATCACTGTGCTCTGGGTGCAGGAGGGGAGCAGGAGGAGTTTCCAATTAAACCACTTTGCAAGAGCAGACAGCAGTCAGAAGGACACCTTGGGAAGGTGGACATTATCACATTTTTGGAGACTATTTGGAAGCTGCTTTACTGTCACTTTTTGGTATTTATTAATGGATTTTTTTTATTTGTTTTTTTATTTATTATTTAAATAAGCTCCTCTAGTTTAATACTAAACACTTCAAATGTCACAGAATAAGAGAATAATAGAATGAAAGAAGGGTTTGGGTTGAAAGGACCTTAAAGCTCCTCTAGTTCCAGGCCCTGCCCTGGTTTACTACAAAATAAGAAAAATCAGTGGTTCTACATCACCCATCATTGTATATCACATTAACACAACAGCAGAGTGTCTGCAGACCTGCTGGGGCATGAACTGTTTGTTATGAATCCTGTTCCCCCTGAGACTGGTGCATTCCTTCAAGTGATATGATTTAGGGAGAAAAGTTTATTGCTGACAGATCCAGAACAAATAAAATCTGTGTTCCATCTATGAAACTTTTTGGTTATTCTTTTATATTACACTACAAAGAAAGAAAGAAAGAAATAGATATATAAGGAAGATCTCCCATTGCATAAAGATGAGAACTGAAACACCCAGCCCTGCAAACTGTGATTTATCGGTCAGCCAAACTCCAGGACAGCTCCACTTTGACCCATCCTGTGGTTTTATGAGCACAATAAAGCAAACATTTCACAGCACAATCATGAGTTCTGATGTTCGGGAGACTGACAGGACTTCTCTGTCAGTTATGTGGGCTCAGAAAATGAAACATCTGAAACAGCATATCTGATTAAAGAGAATAAAACCCCACGCACTTCAAGAGACACTGGAGATGGAAAAAGCAGCAGAGACTGGCAACGCTGGGCTGCTGAAGGGAGTGGAGAAGGGATGGATACTGCAGAGGAAGGAGTGAAGAGTTTATCATTGTCCTGTGCCCAAGAAGATGAATATAATCACAGTTTTAATGTAAATGACAAACTCTGAACAAATCAGACCTCACGTGCAGTCCCCCACCTCACCCCAGGCCTTCAGGCTGCCTGTTACTCAACCAGCAAAATTCACATGGGAAGAAGCTGGAAGAGCAATTCCTGGGTGAACAGTAATTGGTTTGAACATGAGCTCTCTCCCCTCCAGGGAGACTGAAGTCACAACGAAGATAAGGCACATTTTAAGATTAATTCCCATATAATTGTATAATGTGCAAAGGGAGCATGAACACCAACAGATTGACTCCCCCACCTTTGTTCAGATGGGTCCCAAAGCTGGAGAGATACAGGATGGGAATGCCTGGACAGCAAGATCAGGCCCGCATCAAGAGAAACTGCTCCTGCTGGGATACAGGGTGGGAATGCCTGCACATCCTGCCCCAGCCTGGATCGAGAGGAGGTGTTTAACAAAGGGCTCAGCACCACTGAAGGGGAAATGGCTTCAAGTTACACCAGGGGAGGTGCAGGTCAGATATGGGGAAAGATTTCTTCACTGGAAGGGTGCTCAAGCATTGGAACAGGCTGCCCAGGGCAGTGGTAGAGTCACCATCCTGGAAGAGTTCCAAAAATGAGTAATGCAACACTTTGTTAAATGGTTTAGTGGCCATGGTGGGATTCAGTCAAAGGCTGGGCTTGATGATCTTGATGTGCCATGGAGGGTACAGATGTGCTGCTCAGCATTTCTTTAAATCCCGCCCCCAGCCCACCTCCCTCTCCACCAGCATCTCCTCCCAACAGGATTCTCCTGGTCCTGCCCGGCTCCATCCGTGCTCCAAGGGAGCTGCAGCCTTGTCCATCTGCTCCGGTGGCCCCGTGCCCACCCAGCCCACCAGGCTGCTCTGGGAAGGGCAGTGCCAATCAAAACGGGATTAAATGGGCAGCTGGGGAGAGCAAGCTAAAGCCGCCTCTCCTGCCGGGCGTCCCTGTGTGTGGCTCCTGCCCGGCATTGCCGGCTGGCACGGAGCTCCTTGTCCTGCTGGGAGGGCAGGAATTCAACCCACTGGGTCTGTCAGCACTGCCCCGACACGAGAACGTCGGGCTTGGCACCTCATCCAAACGTAAACGCCCCACAGAGGGGGATGGCACAGCGCTGCTGCCCTCTGGGAGGAGCTGGGCTGTGCGCCCCTGGCAGCGCCTTCGGGCGCACTCCGGGGTGTGGCTCCTCCGGTAGCAACCCCAGTACCAGAGCAGGACACCAGCAGGGCCTGGAGGGGATGAGGGACGGGCCCAGCAGCCAGGTCCTGAGGGGACACAAGGAAGGATGGCAGCTTTTTCCCTGGCTCTCAGAACCACTGGCTGGCTTTGCCAAGAGGAGATAAATTGATACAAACCAAAAAGATTTGAGAATGAACTCTGTGTCAGGCAGCTCTGGCATTATTAAGCTTATCTTGGGAGCAGACAGAAAACTAAGAGACAGAATGTCAATTAATTTGAGTGCAAGAATTCCCCGGGCCGGCGGCTCAGGGAAGGCAGGAGAGCTGCCCAGATGGCAGTGTCAGAAGGAAATGGATTTCTCTGCACAGACCCAGAAACTTGAAACCTTCTCATTTCTATTTGTTTCAAGATTCTGCTCAGTGTAGAACAATTTGGGCTGGATGAATGCTGACTTACAGCAGTAATTGATGCCCTAACAGAGAAGAAAAGTCCGTATGAACAAAGCCAGTATGGGGAGAAGTTCTGGGAAGTGAACAGACTCATCCATCAGAGCTGGGACCTGCTCCCAGCAAAACCATCTCTTCTTGTTCCTCTCCACATTGTCACTGCCATTGTTGTTGCAAGGAGGGGACACCTGGGGCTGGCACAGCCCTCATGCTGCGCTGTGAGGAAAGTGCTTGGCTCGACTTTGAATTTGATCTATAGCAGGATCTTGGGCTTGGGCCATGGAGGAGCTCACAAATAATGCACAACTCACTCCTGGCCCTGCAGGTAATTGATCAGCTGGGAATCACGCACACCGAGGATGAGCTCATTTAATGTACTCCCGACCTGTCTCCGTGCACCACAGCAGGCCCAGAAATGCTGTTTGCGTCTGGGAAGTCCATCACCAGTGACAGGAGCCAGCAAAGTCATTGTCATTATGTCCAAGAGAACGGAGGGGCTCCTCTGCTTTGATTTCTCTCCTGCTCAAACACTGAATTTGGTGCTTCCGACAATCCCCAGGCACTACAGGTTTGCTTTCCACCGGCAAGGCGGGTACAGCCTGATGCCAGAGGCTGGCCTGGCCCTCCCAGGAACAGAGGGCAGGCAAGAGGGATGAGGCTGGGACCTGGGTATTCTTCTCCCTGGCATAGCTGCAGGCTGATCTAAACCCCGGGGTTCAGTAGCCAAACCCCTGGGAATTCCGCGCTTTAGGGTGCCCTGAGAGCGCAGCAGGAGCCCCGGGTGGGGCACTGCCCCGGGAACGCGGCTGCTGCCGGGCTCGGCACGTCAGCCCTGGCACGCTGCCCCCCAGGGAAGCTGGAACCCTGCATCCCCGTCCCCGAGGCGTTCCCGGAGCGCGGCTCGGGGCAAGCCGGGCTCCCCAGCAGCCTCCCCGTGCAGCGGAGCGCAGCCTCGCCCGGGCCGGGACCGCGCTGCCCCCGCCGAGGCTCAGATCCGCACAGCCCCCCTTATTTCCAAGCCTCAGGTGCTGCTGGAGTGCAGTGCTAGCAATAAACTCCGCGGCAACACAGATCCATCCAGGGCAGGGAGCAGCGTTTGACCCCGACACGCTGCCCCGGTCCCAGCCCGCTGCCCGTCCTGCCCCAGCTCCTGCTGCCGGGGCGCTTTCGCTGGTCACAGTCCCGGGGAGCGCGGAGCAAAGTCCTCTCGGCTCCTCCCAGCCAGCCTGGAAGCCCTCAGGGCAACATTTAACACCTCCTTTATCATTCTCACATTCTGTACAATATGCATTTATGCAGGTTTTCTCCGGAGGATCATTCCGAGCAGCCACATTATATATTTACACCGAACATGCTCTTGAAGGAACTTGCTGTACTTGCAGAGCGCCCCCGGAGCAGTGGAGCTCCCAGAGGATGTTTTCCCCTAAACACTGCTCAGGATAAGCACGATCAGAAAGGGTCAGGTTTGTCAGGGGCCAGAGGGAAAAGGGGTCTGGTCCCATCTGCCTGCCCTGGCAAGGTCACAGCCAGGGAAAGCCTCCCCTGGGGCAGAGGGAAAGCAGCCCCATGGCAAAGCCAAGAGCAGGAGCAGAACTCCACAAGCACTCGGACATTCACCCCGCCGTGAGAGCTGTCCCAGCAATCGCTCCGTACGGCAGCACAGCGGGATCCCGCCACAGCAGTTATGGGGTACCTGGGATGCTCTGTGGGGCTCGGAGCCCTGGCCCACCGATCACCTGGTGGTGGGATATTCCTTCCAGCCCCATCTCCTTTCCAGCTACAGCCAAGCAGCTGTCATGGCACAGAACTGTTCAAAGGTCTCGTGGCCTGAGCCATCTCTTTTGGTATTTGCACTAATGTAAGGCAAATGAAAATTAAGTGAGAGGGGGGCTGGTCTGCCGGCTCTTTCTCCATCCCTCCGTGATACTGTGTGGAAGAAAATTTGTAGCTGATGTCCACAAGGCTCGGGGAAATGTTCCTGCAGATGTGTCAGGAAAATCCTGATGAAAAGTCACACGGACCACGTGCCATCCCACACACTAGTCCCCAGGCACAGCCTGCTCTCCATCAGCATTTTCTGCTCTTGATTTCAAAGCTGCTTTTCTCTTGCTACAGAGAAGTGCTGAGAGTTTTCACTCCTGTAAAACACTCCTGTTCCTTGTTTAGGCCCTCCATGGCTGGTGGAAAAAATTTTAATTAAAAGCTGTTCTGCTTTTATGTCCAACATGCTTCAACTGGCAATACATCTTTTTGATGCTGGAATTGCCTGCTTGGTATTTCTTACACCCTCTAAGCAGCTGGTGCAAGGCAGCACTCAAATTAGAGCAGGGAGCTGGATGGAAACCGCCTGGTGTGGCCACAAAATCCTCTGCATCTCTGGTAATGCTGCTAATTATAGCAGTGGCTGGATTCCAGCTGATGGCCTGGGGAGACAAGACTGTAGGCCTAGAGATTGGGGGAGAAGTGCTGAAACCTTCCCAGCCACCTCCTCACGGGTGGCTCACTGTCTTCTGCCACCAGCAATTCATTTCATGACACTGGAAAATGTCTCAAATAAAGCATTGTTCCTCTGCAGATCCAGAAGGAGAGGTTTTATGGATTAGGAGGAAATCTCTTTCCAATTTTACATCCCCTTTCCTCAGCCTTGAGACGCACAGGAGGTGGCTCACCCACAGCACCCTGTGGGTCAGCACGGTGTGACCCCACCAAGCTGCTCTCAGCCTGAGGGTGACCCCAGGAGCACGGGCTGGGTCACCCCTTTGCCTTTGGGGTTAAAATAAAAACCCTCCTCACCTCTGGCTCGGGGTTTATTGTGCTGCCTGGGCCGTGGGGATAATTGCCACAGCACTGGGTGAGGCACACGGCTTGGCAGAAGAGAAGGTGCTGGGGAATGAAAGGGAGTGGGAAATAAGAGGGAAAAGCAGCTGCTGGAGCTTCTGGGCTGCAGAACCACCTGTGGGGCAGCTTTTCCAGCTGCTCCACCCAGGCACCAACCGCCCTTTAGCAGTGGCTCTATCCCCCATGCCCTTATGGAGAACCAGGAGAGGTTTTGGGGTTTTCTTTGGGATTTGCTTGTGGCTACTTTAACGTCTGAGTCAGGGCTATCCTCTGAGTAGGCAAGACCCAGCAAATCCTGACCACGGCCAAAAAAATTGCATTTTTTCCTCTCTTTTACCAAGTGAAATGTTAACAGCAAACTGCAAAATGGATTCTTTGTCCTTTTATCAGATCAGCCTGCACAGCCTCAAAGCTCCTTCCCCTTTCTGGATCTGTGGGATTTTCCAGGAGCCCCAAAATCCACCCACCCATCAAACGCCATTACAGGTAGAAACATTGTCAGGCTGTGTACAGGAATGTAGACATTTTAGATGAGAAACTACTTAATAAATTCAGAGCAACACTTTGTGACATTTCCCACAAGACTTTAGTGCTGTTTACAAATTCCGAAGAACACCCCGAGTCATTTCTGGCACGGACTTATGATTTATTTCAAAGCAAAATGGGTCGCAGTGTGTGGGTCTGTGTTTAATGCAGAAGGGGATTTGGAAATGAAAAGTCAACTGGCATGAAAGATTGCTGGGCAAATGTAAAAGCAGTAAAGCGTGTGGGTGGTCTCTGAGCATGTAATAGGATATTTGTAAGGAAAAGAAACATGCAGGATTCTAAGCTTTAATAAAACAGTTCCTTTTTACCCAATCAATAACATAATTGTAATTTTCCAAGGCAAATTGCCTCTAAACTCCCTTTTCTCAAGGAAAGAGTGGCACAAATGGGACAAGGATGAGAAATTACTGAAGGAGCAACCGCGCACACGTATGGGGGTGACCCTTCCCTGCCTCCCAGGCTGGGGTTCTGCTCCCAGCAGGAGCACCTGGAGCAAGCAGGATGAGGCAGAGCAGGGTTTGGCTCATGCCAGGGATGGATAACACCCAGACAGAGGAGGGGTGGAGGATTTTCTGCTCCGGCTCAGCTCCATCTTCCCACACACTGCCTTAGTGCCTTTGCCAAAGGATGTTCTTGAGCAGCCCGGGTGCTCCGTGGCTGTGCTGGGAGAGGAGAGGCCTCACCAGGGAAAGGCTTTGCAGGAGATAAAACGAGGACTGCAGTGGAACTTGGAATGCAGCAAGGTGGCGGAGGAGGTTACAGGGATTGAGGAGGAGCTGGCACAAGGTGCCAGAGACCAGGGTGGGAAGAACCTCCCCCAGGGACAGAACAGGCAGTGGCAGGACAGGAAAATCACTGATTCAAAATGCAGCTAAGAGCAGGGAGTTATTTCTATCTGAGAAGACTTCCCACTAATTGGGCTTCCCGAATCTGCCCAGTAACAGAATCATGGAATGATCAAGGCTGAAAGATCTCTGAGTCCAGCCCTCACACCAGCAGTGCTGCATTCCCCATCTCCCACGTCCCCAAGTGCCACATCCACACCCCTTTTGAATTAATAGTTAATATTTAACTTCTAGGAAATATAACAACTTCAATACGAAGAAAATGTAACAGCTGTCAGATGTTCTGGACTTGAGTCAAGCAATAAAAACGAGCACCAAGATTGATGCTCCTGTTGGGATGGATCATGGAACCATGGAATCATAGGCCAAACCTGTGTGACGGCTGGAAAGCCTCCCCTGCATCCACTCCTCCGGCAGTGAGTCCCCTGGGGGAGCAGCTGGACGTGCCCTGCGTGCCATGGAGCAAACCCTTCTGCAGAGGGACTCAGCCTTCTGGACAGCTCAGAGCAGAAACTGGCTTCAGGTCTTCTTTTCTGTAAAGGGAAAGGGAAGACAGTTTGAAAGGCTCTGCCGTTATCCTCCAGGACAAGTACACAATAATTAAAATCACTCTACACAGTCCATTTCCCTTCCAGATTTGGAAGACTATAATAGAGAGAATAACAATTGCTAGGACCCTTTTCTTCTCCCCCAAGAAGAACCTCACAAGTGACAGAGACTTGAAAGCTCAGAGCTGACTCTCAGGGAGAAGATAAAATGCTGCTCAGAATATAGATTTTGGTGCCAGCTGGGAATTACAGCCCTGATCCATCCTCCTCTGTCATTGGAGTCTGTGTTGCTCTGTGGGCTAAATGAAAGTGAATACAGTTACTTTCCCTGTCTTGGGGGAAAAAATGACATTCCATTTTGTCTCCAAAAAATACACATTATTTAACTTATAAAATATTTAATCTGTGTAATTAATCCTCTCATGACAGCGCTTTGCACATTTTTCTGGCAATCCATACTTTGAATGGCCTATAGTTACAGCTAACTTTGTTTCCTTTTTCTCATGAAATTAATCAAAGGCTTGTATTCTAAATTATTCAGGAACTGAATGAAGCCTGCTTTCTATGGCTTGCAGCAAGAAAACTCCTATTTCTTTCATGTGCCAGCAATACAGATATTCCATCTCTCCAAGGGGGAAAGGATTGGGAAGCGGAGGCGATCCCAGGCCGTGGGGTGACACTGCTGTGCCCTGGTGACTTGGCAGGGGCTGGGCAGGGGCTGGATCCCCTCACATCCTCCTCAGGGAGCAGCAGCAGCGAACAAGGGACTTCAGGCACCGAGGCTCAGATGAATCATCCCAGCAGCGGTGGCCCAGTTCCCAGAGAAGTTGGGAGCAGCTGTTGCTCAGCTCACTTTGATTTGTCATTCCAGCTGCAGTTCTGGGGCTGAGCAGGGTGACTTTTCCCTTCAGGACGCTCCAGGAGAGGTGAAATGGGGTCGTGGGGGCCACGAGCTCTGGGTACTTTGTGCTCACAGCCTCCTCCCTGGGGCTGCTCCCCAGTGTTCCCTTAACCTGCCCGGCACCACCCTGCCCCGGACACTCTGCCCTCCTCCCATCCTCCCCTTCCACACACTTTGCTTGGGGGATTTCAGAGTGTTTCATCAGCATTTGGTCCCCACTGGTGCTCGGGGCCGGCCAGAGCCCGGCTCCTGCCGTGGGAGAAAGCTGATCACAGGTTTGGCAGGTTTTGAAGTGCTTTATCAACACTTGCTCCTCTCAGCTCCACGACGTGCATAAGGCTCTTGCTGGATTCAGGGTTCAGCCCCTTTGAAGTTTTCACCTTCAGGCTAATTTTTTTCAGCAGAAAATGTTCTCTATCACCACTTGTGGAGGAGTCATATGGAGAGTCTCACTGCAAGGGAGTCACACTTGCTGTGTCACTGAGCTGCATATGAATTTCCTGAGATCCTTTTATTTTTCTTAGCAAAAATATTTCCTTCTTTCTGTGAGCAGCCACTACTTGCAGCCCCCCAGGGGTGTTCTTTCACCTCTGGCTCTTGCCCAGCATCACTGAGGTTTCAGTGACTCCACGGAGCACGAGCAGCAGCAGCTCTGGGTCAGATTTGGGGGCTCTGGAGCTGAGGTTTTGGTAACAGGCAGAACATCACCACGTTCTGTCACACAGGCTCTGGGAAACCTTCGGAGCTCACAGAGTCTGTCCCTTCCAGACTGACAAATCCTGTTCTCAAGGAAATAAATTACCAGCACTCAGCACTGAAAGGAGCCCCAGAGGGGGCCGACAGTTCATTAACTGTACCCAGGAAAATGTCCTAATCTGCCCTTTACTCTTCAGGCTTTACTTCAGAACTCTGTCTTTGCGACCAAATAATACGTGAAATTGATAGAAAACTCCATTTCCTGGCTGTCCCACTGCCCAGTGGATTGTCAGCTGCTGGCACGCACAGAAATTCATCCCAGAGCACCCCAGCCTCGTGGCAGGGGAAGGGGTGATGGTTGCTGGAAACCATTCCCAGGGAGCAGTGGGATGGAACAGCCACAGTTTCAGTGAGAAAACCTGAAGAGGAAACACAAAGCATCAGCCTTGCTTTGGGAGCCAGCAGCTGCTTTGGCAGAGCACAGCAAAGTTTCCATCTCTTGTATTGTTAATCAGCTCTGAAATTCACAGAGAAAGAAATAGTAATAAAAATAATTAAAAACCCCAAAGCAAAGCCTTGGTTAAATCATACCCTGCTGCACCACAAATTTCAGTGTGCAGAGCTTTGCAAGGCTCCGTCCTAATGCATCAAAGCCTCCAGTGCAGCACCCTGGTCCAGATACAGGAAGTCTTCTAATGATCAACCCGGCATTAGGAGCATCATTGTTAATCAGGTTTTATGGATTTATGAAACAAATATACACACTTATCTTGTTTAATATTATTTTCCGCTCAGAACCTTAGTTTAATACAGATGCCCTGAAATTACACCATTCATAAATAATGCAAGTAATAAAACATTTCTTTTATTCCCTGGTGCACACAAATGCAAGATTAAATGTGGATTTAA
>VZRQ01006896.1:244014-259496 GCA_013397975.1 Machaerirhynchus nigripectus
CTCAACAGCAGCGAGCCCATCGTCCCCCCGCCCCTGCCCTGCATCCCCCCGGCCCCGCAGCCCCAGCCCCGCACACGCCCGGCCAGGGGGAGGCGGGGGAACGGCGGAGGCCGCGCAGATCGGAGCGCGGTGCTCGGGAAGCGCGGCTGGCAAACCGCACCGTCATCGCTCCGGAGCCGCCTGCAAGCCAGCAAGCGCGGGGAGGAAATAGGCTCGGCGGCTCGAATAAGCCCCAGAGCCCGCATTTGAATTTACAATGAGCGGCTCAGTGGAGCTCAATCTGTCAGGCACCGTGTCCCATTACGATGAAAATGTGAAGGTCTCAATAGAGCAGATAGAGAACCTCTTTTATTCTCTTTATTAGAGGATGCTTGCGAGGATGGCACGTCGGGCTGGACACAGAGCCCTGTTTCAACGACCAGGTGCTCCTTTTCTTGCTTGTTTGTTTGTTTCCCGGGCTTTTCCTGGTTCTCCCCACATTTGCAAGTGTTTATGCCAGTGCCTCCGTCCTGGGGCTCCCTTGCTCTGCGATGCTGCTCAGTGCAGGATGTGCTGGGATAAAGCCTCACCTCAGCGGGCACTGCCCACACCCTGCCACGGTTTGGGTAGCCCTGGCAAAGCTGCCCCAGCAAAACAGGCGAGTCGTGGTGGGGCTGTGTCTTTGAACAAGTCTGAAAGGAGAAAATGGGAATGTCTGGGTTCTACGTCACCCCCTGCCCAGGGTCTGCAGGAGCTGAGCACTCACACCCAGAGCAGTGCTTTCCGTCCCCTTTCTCTCCCTCCCGACAGTAACCCCTGAAAATCCAGCCCTGACTGAATGCAACTCTCTTCCAAAAAATGAGAAAAAACTCACTCTTGTGCATCATTTTAAGAAACAAAATATTCTCCCTGCTCAGAAATACATTGCACAGGTGCAGCTTTGAGAAGGAGCTGCCTTGTTCCCAGTTCAGAGGTGCCAGTGACGGCAGCTCCTGTGGAAAACCGTGTTTAGGTGAAGGATGCTTTTCCCAGTGCCAAAGAAGCAGAAGATGTGTGCTGGAACCCGTTCCTGCTGCCCACCCCGGAGCTTTGGGCATCATTACTCCTCCCTTGCCATGTGTTTTGGCTCCTGCAAGCACGGAATATTTGCAAAGCATTCCGCGTTTGTTGAAATACTCTCTCTGGATCAAAGCTCAATATTTCTTGGCTTCTCCACACTTTCTGAGCCGCCTTCTGCTCACTGTTACATATTTGCCTTTCTCTCCTAGGTTGTTAATGGATCTGAACAGCTTTTGTTTATTGGTTGGGCTTCTCTTCCCAGAGAAGGGCAACAGAGTTGGGAAGGGGCTGGAGCCCCAGGAGCGGCTGAGGGAGCTGGGAAAGGGGCTCAGCCTGGAGAAAAGGAGGCTCAGGGGGCCCTTGTGGCTCTGCACAAGTCCCTGACAGGAGGGGGCAGCCGGGGGGGTCGGGCTCTGCTCCCAGGGAACAGGGACAGGAGGAGAGGGAACGGCCTCAGGCTGGGCCGGGGGAGGCTCAGGTTGAATATTAGGGAAAATTTTTGGAGGAAAAATGACGTGATCTTGCCAGAAGCTGCCAGTTCTTCTTATTGACTTTGGAATCAATAGTGCATCAAGTGGCTGGGGATGTTATTAATCAGAAAACTGGCACGAAGGACCAGGAGGTAATAACACCCCAGCATGCCCACTCTTTTCTTGTGGAGCGGCTGTTCATGACTCCAGGTAGTGCTAATTACTCCTTGGGACCTGCTTTCCAGCTGCTTTCCAGACCAGGCAAGCTGCAGCTCACAGCGCTGCGAAGCTCAGCCACTCCTGGTTATTTTCCTGTCACTGTTGTTGTGACCTGCAGCAAAATATTCCATTGCCTTCCCTCCAGCCCGGGAGGAAGGATGTGAAAGCTGGGGGAAAAGGCACAATTATTTTGGGTCAAAAGACACTAAAAAAACATGGGACATCCTGCCAGTGCTGGAAGGGATGTACAGCAGCTTCTTCTGATGCTGTTACTCCCTGGGTCGTCAGGGCTCCAGGGGCAGCCACAGCTTCTCTGAGCTCCCTGGGCCAGAGCCTCCCCACCCTCCGAGTAAAGGAATATATATAAAATATGTGTGTTTTCTCTCTCTCTCTAGGCTGCAGCCACCAACTGTCATTCATCTTTCAGATGTTCTCTGGGTCTCAGCTGCTTTTCAGGAAAATTAGTTACTCATATTCAGAGCATTTAAACCACCTTGTCTGCCACCTCCCTGGCACCTCCATCCCAGATCCCTAAAATGCAGCAGTGTCTCACAGCAAGTTCCATGTGTGCAGCTCTGTGCTTTATTAACAGGGAAGATGCTCAGCCCTCAGAAGCTTTTCCATTATTTTTTTTCCATTATTTTCAAAGATTTGAAACCTTTCCATTTCTTTTTTCACTTGCCTTTTATAAAAATCTCTCTGTTTGCAAGACCTGTTCAGGGTCAACAGATTTAGCAGTATCTCTATAAAAATAACAGGGGATTTCTGAGCCTCTGTATTCACGGCCTACACAGCACACCAGGGGAAGGAAAATAACTTGAAAAGCATTAGAACATACTTTAATAAGCTCAGGTCTCCTGCCTGTGACCCCAAAAAGTGTGTTTATCTTTGGGCTTGTCTTCAGCAGTCGTTACTCCACCGCCACCTTTGGATAAGCACAAATGCATGAATTTACAGCTGCAAATCCCATTTGACTGCATGTAATCCAGTGGTTTTCCATGGAAAAAAGGTTTGAAATGCTGCACCTGTCCTGCTTTTGCACAGAAGGGATTATGTTCTTTTATAATTATTGTATGATTGTGTCTAATTGGATTTCCAATGCCATTTATTTCGTCATGAGGCTAACCTGGAAGTAACCTCCTACTGAATTCATTAATCCTAATGAGTTATTAAATTTGTGATTAATAAACACCAAAGGGAGCAGAGGCAAACCTAACTACTACCCCCACTGAAAGGAGTGCTAGGCACATAAATGAGGGCTCTTCTCCCCAAATCATCCTTCCAGATCTCACATATCTCTCCATAACCACAAGGAGTTGGTCTGTCATCAAAGGACCTCTAATTTATCAAATTATTGCTTTCCTGCAGCCTTCCTGCAGTCTCCCGGGAGAGAGTCTGAGAGTGGATTCTTGTCCCTGCTTCTGCTGCAGCTTCTGCCTCAGATTTTTAACCAACATCACCCAGATACCCTTGGGTTAACACAGACCATGGGGCTGTGAGTGGCAACCTGCTGCTCCCACAGTGTGAGCTGGATGCACAACAGAGATGACAAAAGCAACCAGAGAAAGAGCTGCAGGAGATGGGGGCACTGGGGGCTTTTCACAGCACCCAGAATCGCTGAGCTCTGGGGAGATGGCAAGGAGAGCAGGGCTGCCTCAGCCAGCACTCCTGCAGGTCCCTTCCGGGTGAAATACTCTCTCTTCTCTCTTCTCTTCTCTTCTCTCTTCATTCCCAGTGCCTGGACAGGAGGGAGACAGGGAGAGCAGCTCCCATCCTCAGCTCCAGGAGCCTGGGGGATGTTGTCCCTTTTTTACAAGAATTTGGTTGCTACTTTGGATTCTTACAGAAAGTACAGAAAAAGAATTGAGAGAGAGGCTGTGGGTCCAAGACCCAGCGCGCCCAGCCAGGCCCCCCAAACCCCGCTGGTTTGCAGCAGCCCTCTGTTCCAGCACCACTGTTTCTCACCCCGTATCTGATCACCACGAAGCAGTGAGCTAGAGATGCAATTAGCATTTCCCAGATCTGATCTGCAGCAATCCATTGCCGTAAAACCAAGAAGTGGCGAAGGCAGAGCCCAGAGCAGCCCCCACCCAGCTTTCTGCCCGGACAGCAGATTTGTTTCATATGCTGGGATTTCTGACAACCAGAAATAATTGGAGTTTCAGTTTAATTTAAGATGTAGCAGTGGCTCCTAGCATCACACTGGGCTCTGGGTTGTTATCAGAGCACACTGGTGGCTGAACACCCTTCTCATTGCTTTTTCCCTGCGGGTTCCCCATGCAAACACTGACCTGCTCAGGGCTGGTGAGGTTAGAACAGAGTCACGCTGTGGAGAGGTACAGCTGCCTCTTACTGACCTGCCTGAGGAGACCTGGGCCCCAAGCTGTGTTTACCTGGACAGCAGGAGCCCTCCAGCCCCGCAGCTGACAAGGCAAGGGACCCAGGAGCTGCTGCTCAAGAGCGTGGGCACATTTTCCACACAGTTCCCATCCAAGCCTGTTTGGGGAAGATTAGTGCTGGCACCATGTCAGAGATGAGTTTAATCGCATTATGAATATTTATTTATTCCATGACAGTTTTCCTTGGAGTCTCAGAGCGGCGGTGGCCGGAGCTGGGCTGTTTCCCTGCAGCTCTTCTGGCTCCAAATGCATGGAAACAACTCGGGGGGAAACTCCAGCATTCAGCAAGTTTATGGGCAATGCAATTTATTTTATGATCAAATTACACCAGGGTAATGCTGCCTTTTGCATCAGACAATTCAGTTCTAGTAATTGCTACCCTGGGGGTCTCTTCTCTTCTCTGTACACCCAGCCCATTTATAACACTGATGGTAGCTATGTGTGAGCAGAGGGAGGATAATAGACCTTAAATAGCAGCAACATCTTGCTGGAGGAAAGAGAGAGCTTTGTCTTTATATTTCCAAGACCTGTTGAGCCTTATGAGGTGTGTGCCTGTCCCAGTGAGCTGTGACACATCCCCAAGAGCTGATGCCATGGGAATGATGGCATCAGGCTGCTCCCCCAGGGTGCCTCGAGGTGTGTTCTGTCTCATACCCGTGCACACATCCACTGGCCAAAGAGTCAAGTTTGACTGCAGATAAGTTGTGAAAAATTGAGGAAAACGTGCAAAGAACTGGTAAAAACAACTCTGGGTACCAAGGACTGGCCCTAAAATCCTTTTTCAACCCTCAGGCTGCAGCCCTGGCAGTGGGGCAGCCCCGTGGCTGAGGCTTGGATTTGGGAGGTGTAGGTCCGAGTGGTACCTGCCTGAGGTGCCCACGGGCAGGAATTCCTGCTGCAGTGCAGCCTGGTCAGCCACAACTTAACCCTTCTGTTCTTCCCTTTCCTTCCTCTGAAAGGAAGGTCACAGAATCCAGACTGATTTGGGTTGGGAGGGATCTGAAAGCTCATCTCATTGTGGGCAGGGGCATCTTCCACTATCCCAGATTGCTCCAGCCTGGGCTTGGACACTTCCAGGGATGGGGCAGCCACAGCTTTTCTGGGCACCCTGTTCCATCCAGAGATGGCATTTGCCTTCCTCAGAGTGCCCGGGGCCCCTGCAGCTGATGCCCAGGGAGGAAGGCAGGTGAAGGTCAAAGCCATCGTGTTCAGCACGGATGGATGGGAGGGAGCAGGAGGCTGATCTGTCTTGACTCACGCCTGTCAATGGGGAGGAATCGGGACAAGTGACACCGGGTAATGCATTCTGAAAGAATGTCCTCTAGTTTGGGGAAAGTCACACCGCAAGCTGTGTTGGAAGCGAGTCTTGATCTATTTAAACTGTTTTGCTTTGGGTTTCAAAAGGACAAAAATTTCTTGGGGGGGAAAAAGCAACAGCAAACTTTCAACCAGCTGTATAATTTCCTATAAATATTCCCCAGCCCCTGGGATCCCAACGCCCTCGCTGAACACACGGCGTGGAGTGCTGTGGATCGTCTCCCCAGTGTGACGAGGCCAGAAAGTGGCTGAAGAAGTCCTGGAGGATGCCTGGATGGTTCCGAAGATGAAAGGCAGCCCTTCCATGCTGACACTGAGTGCCTGGCACTGCCGTGAGCTGGGCTAGAGCAGCCTTTTAACCCTGAGGTAGATGGACTCTGAGAAGAAGAAATTATTGACTAATTTTTACCAAGTGCCTCTGCCCCCACCCTTGGAAAGTGGCAGGTGAATGGCAGCAGCAGGTACCCCACAGGCTCCTGGAGAAGGTGTTTCTCCCATCCTCATTTCTCATCTCTCATCCCATCCCATCTTCACATTCCCCTCACCTCAGCCGACCCCTCACCCACTCCCCGGCACTCCACAGGGAGCTCCCTGCCTGCCCTTGTGCCCATCCCTGACTGCCACCATTTCCCTCTGCCCTTTACCCGTTCCTCCACGTTCCTCCTTGCTTTGATCTGGCCCCTTCATGTCAATAAGCTATTTTTGGAAGCACCGTTCCAGATGCCTCGGGACCCCTGAGCGCACACGCGGCTGTGGCCAGAGGGGTTTGGATGAAGGAGGGAGCAGGGAGTGTCCCACACAGCCCCTGGCTCGGGGGATCAGGCCAGGGCTTTGCAGGGACCCAGGTTAATGCGAGGCTGCCACGTGCCCTGACACTGCAAGTGACAAAAATCCAGTGCCGGCCACAGCAGCCTCGCCACAAGGTATTGATTTACTCTTAACACTTCGTTCCTCAGCAATAACATAAATCAGCAAGACAAAAAGAGGAATAGGAAATAGCTTCCAGCAATGCTGAATGGACTCCCAGTGCTTACGTGCTGCAACCTTGGATTTACCCAGCAAGGTTACAGCTCGGAGGAGCTGCACAGGGAGCTCGGGGCTTGTGGTTTCCCCCCATATCCTTAAAATAACCTAAAGTGGTTAAGACATTTCCATAAAATCCCTGAGTGAAGAGCAGCTGTTGTTCCAGCAGCCAGCTGAAGGGACCGGGAGGACTGGGAGCCCTCCTGGAGCCACCAGAGGGGCTGGGGACAGGCTGGGGCAGGCTGTGGCTGTGGGTCCCCTCCTGCCACGGCTGCCCCAGCCAGCAAAGCGCAGCCCTGGGCTGTCTGTGGGCGCCCTGCAGCCCCGAGCTGCCCCAGCCTCAGCTCGCAGCAGAGGGGAGCAGGCAGGGATGGGCACTGGCATCAGCAAAGAGCTACTTGGGCTGTTTTAGGAATCACACAGTTCCTGTTAGGAAAAGTGAAAAGCCTTCACTGGTTGTCTCCCAGGTGTTGGAGACCTGAAATCGCATAAGGTAACATGATAAGGGGCAGGAAATGGGCACCTGCTGAAACAAAAAATAGACTTTTCAGCTGAAAATTTCCATTTCTTGTCACGTACGTAGACCCAAACACTTTTTCTATGGAATTATTGATCCACATTCGCTCTTAAACATATTTCTCATTTCTTTTCTCCTCTCTGCTAACCAGCCACTCTCAATAAATCTCTGTCCTGTGTGTGCAGGCACCTGCACCTGGATGTTCATGGTGTGTGCACACACACATCACAGAACCACAGAATATTCTGAGCTTAAAGGAACCCACAAGAATCACCAGGTCCAGCTCCTGGCCCTGCACAGAACAATCCCGAAATCCCACCCCGTGCCTGAGATCCTCGTGTGCCTTTAAACACAACTGCTTTGGTGCTTCCACGTGCTCACATCCATGTATTTGGGCTCATCCACTCAATCCCACAGAGATTTCCTGAATAAAATGTCAGTCTGCTTATGGAAATGAAGCTAAATATAAATCTAATACCTGCCTGAGCTCCTGAGCACTTGGAAATGTGGGGGTGTTGGTGTCCAGCCCTCTCTAAACCCAGGGAAAGCACAGCCCTGCTGCTCCCTGTCTTGCTGTACCCCTGGCAGGCTCCCTGCCTTTGGACACAGCACAGGGACCTTCTGCAGACAAGCCAAAATGTTCCTAATTTGCCACGAATTCTTGGAGTCTGCATCTCCCCCATACCTGTAAGGGTGGATGGGAGCAGTGGGACATTAATCTCAGCCTTTCGTACCTTTTATCAAGCCGAGTGAGTGTGGAACAACATTTTCATTGGCGTTTGCTTGTCCTTAGAGCCCGAGCGTCTCGGCTGAGGGGGGCTCTGATTTCAGGAGCTCAAGCAGCCTGAAACCTGGCAGTTTTTAAATTTATTATTGATTCCTTTTCTGTCTCCAGGGATTGCTGTGAAAGAGCCAGGCTAAACCCCTTCTTTATGATGCATGGCATTTTCAGCACAGGATGCTGATCGGGGAGGATTTTGGGTACGGCAATTATTCAGCCACAAACACAGCACTGTTTGACTAATCATCAGTTTTAACGTAAAGTCCTTTAATCCCTGAGGATTGGGACATGCCATACATCATCTCACAGCACCGGGGCTTCTTGGCCTCATTACTAAATAAACAGAATGGAGTCAAAGAAGAGCTGGGTGGGAAATGCACTCCCTGGAGCGTCCTGGGCAGCCCCTGAGCAGGACAGGGACACGGGGAGAGGATCCAGGCACCCCATGGGGACAGGCCAGGCCAGGCCAGGCCACCTGGCCAGATCCTGACCCTGCTCCACAGACCTGCTGGAATGAGTGGGTAGGCAGAGAAATATAAAGACTGGAGAAAATATTAAAGGACGAAACCCAACGAAATCCTGTTTCATTTTTTGGCAGATTCCTTTGGGAGAATGTCCTTAATCCACATCTGCTCTCGGGGTTACAGCCCTGGGGCAAATGTCCTGGGAGGTCTCGCTGGGGGAGGACGGGGGGAAGCCAAAATAAAACCATCTCCAGCCTGGAGCCCAGAGCAGGCAGCAGCATCCCACGCGTGCTTGCAGATTCCCGAGCA
Source organism: Machaerirhynchus nigripectus (assembly GCA_013397975.1). NCBI lineage: Eukaryota > Metazoa > Chordata > Aves > Passeriformes > Dicruridae > Machaerirhynchus > Machaerirhynchus nigripectus. The sequence goes on from VZRQ01006896.1 coordinate 252,552, forward strand.
CCCTTCAGTATTTTAATGAGCTTTTGGATTTTGCAGTGAATGTTTTCTATTGTGCCACAAGGCCTTTTAATGGCTGTGCTGACAGTGAGACACATTTGCAGAGGAAACCACTTTCCACAGGAGCAGGACCTCAGATGAGCAGCTCCTACTCGCAAGAAATGAATCTGATCACAGAACTTTCCCTCCCCTTTCGCCCTGGGAGGAGAAGGATGGGGAAGGATTAAGATGGAAAGCGGGCACGGTGCTAGTGAGGTGCAGCAATCCTTTCAGCCCCACACCATGCTGTGAGGGAGAGAGAATCTGCACATCATTGTCTTTTTAAATTTTTTTCTGCCCTAGAATTGTTGTTCTTCATCCCAATATAGAAACATGTGATCTGAAATATAGTAATGTTTTTTCTTTCTGTACCTGGAGTATGCCTGAAGTCAAATAGAGATAAAAAATTCACTTTGCTGCTGCCACCACAGATCTTTTTCCGGTAAATTATTCAGCTTTATTAAGTGCATAAAGACCTACAAAGTTGGTCTTTTAATGTACTTCTATAGCCATAAACTAATATCACTGCTATGATTGCATTTTAATGATTTTTTTTATCTTTGCCTAATTTGTATACTTAACAATCACCCCAGCAGAAACAGAAATGCTCACTGTGGAAGCTTTCTGCTCAGAGATTAGGCGCACATTTACTCCTCATCCCCAAAGCTGATCAAAGCTTCCTGATTCCCGTTCCCTGCTCTCAGTGGCTCCTGTGGAGATAACCCAGCTGCGGTGGTGCCCTGCCTGGCCTGCTCAGCGCCTCGGCGCTCAGCACAGTGCGTGTGAAAGGCTCAGGCTGCTCTGGAAACGCAGCTCCCATCCCAGCGGGGCAGATCTGCTCTGCCCTCAGCCCTGGCTGAGGGTTCTGCTGGGACACAAGGAGCACACGTGCCTGGACCCAAGTTTTACGTGGAAAGAGAAAAGAATTGTGTCCTAACTTCTTCAGAAAGCACAGAGACCCAAAACTGGTTTGGATGGCTCCACTTGCACCCCCCGCTGCCTCTGGTGGACTTTTTGGGTGATGGTTGGGAGCATCCCGCGGGCAGGAATCGGGCTGCAGCTTTGCTGTCTCCCACGGACACCCAGGTCCTGCAGGGCTGGAGCTTCTCCAGGCACAGCCCTGGGAACTGCCCTGTTACATCTGCCTCATGGGCTGTGATAGTTTCCCCGTCCCTGGAAGCATTGGAGCGGGCTTGGAACAACCTGGGATGGTGGAAGGTGTCCCTGCCCACGGCAGGGGATGGGAACGGGATGAGCTTTGAGGTCCCCTCCCACCAAACCAGTGTGTGATCCTATGAAATACACAGCACTCTTTTAAACTGCCTAATTAAACCTTTGATTTAGAATCATTAACAGTTTAGTAACATTTACATCTGCAGACAGCTCTGAGTGAGCAAAGCAGTGCTGTTTGCTGACAGCGTTCAGGATCCTGCCGGCTGCCACACCGCTCCCAAACAAGATCTATGCACCAATGGTTAATTAAGTTCTCAGCTGAGCATTTCTTGTAACAATTTCTGGTTATTTAGTGAGATCAGAATTACAAATTATTAAACCCTGCTAATAATTACTCCAAGTGGACATTAATTAGCATTGACTAATCATGAGATTCTCCCTACACCCACTCGCTTATCCAGAGAACTTCTGCTGTTGATTGATACAGAAATGAAAGCCAGATGAATCAGTAATATTTAGAGCTTATGGGAAAGGACTGCCCGAGTCAGAAGGAATAAATTAGCTGGTGATTCCAGAAGAGTCACAGGTACAATGACGCTGCCGTGAGGCGCCTTGTCCCGCGTGCGGCTCCTGCTGCTGTGGGCAGAGCACGGGAGCCCCGGCAGCGCACGGGCTCCAACCAGCCCCGTGCCAGAGGGAGATCAGCCCTTTGGGGGCTCCCAGGGGACCCTCGGCAGCACTGGGCTCTCTGCTCCAGCTGCAGGATGAGCTTAGAAAAAGCCACTCAAGCACCGTTAAGGGCAAAGGAGCTGGGAGAGCATCTTGGAGTCCCACTGAGATTTTCTTTAAGTAATGATGTCGAGAGGACTCGAGGCCCCCCGAGCATGTGCTCAAGTGCCGGTAGGGATCGAGCTCCGGCTGTCGGGAGGAGCCCTGCTTTCCCAGGAGCAGAGCTTTGTGCCTGGGCAGGCTCTCTCTGCGGCACACTGCCGTCCTGGAGCGGCTGTGCCCGGCTCCTCCCAGCAGCCATAAATAATCCCGTGTAGTTAAACTGCAGCAGATGAAACAGTTAAACACCTTTCCCTGTGAGCTGCAAAACCTGGATTCAAATCTACCCTTTCTGTCTTTTTCATGATTTCAAAGTCTTCACATGATGGAATTTGGGGTGGGGTTTTTTCCTTTCTCTTCAGCAAGCTGCAAAATGTTTCAGCACACTTCGAGCATATCCTCCTGTTAACTTCTTATGCACATGTTTAATTTTTGTGGGGTTTTTCGTTCAGTCTCTGAGACTGATGCACAGGTCTCTGCAATCCTTTTCATCTTGGCTCATTGCACACGCGGAAATGGGGCTGCAACACAACATGTTATGGCAAAGTTCCTCTTTCTGCTTCAGGAATGAATTACATTGCAGGGATCTATATTTGGAGCTCTTGGGCACCGCTCTCTTTTGATGTTTTATACATTTGTCTGAGCCGCCTGTCTGCCGGTTGAGCTGGCTTGAAGTTATCAAAATTTTATCATTTTTCAAGTAGAAAAACACTTTCTCCAGCTCCCCTCTCCCTCCCCACTTCCAGCATTTTCCTCCCAGCCTGCAGAGCCCCGGCCCTGGCTCCCGGCCGTGCTGGGCGCTGTTTCCTCGGGATCAGCCTTTGCCTCTGTCACAGCTCGGGGAGGGCAGATGAAAGAGCAGCTGTGGCGGGGTTGAGGTGTGGGAGGGGTGCCAGTGATGGTGCTTTGAGCTCCTAACACAGCCCTCATCGAGAGAGCTCCATCTCTTCCCACCACCACGCCCGCCCTGCACCCCTCAGGAGCCAGGGTGTGCTGCAGGTGCTGGGCGAATGGGGAAGATGCTGAAAATTGCTGAATTCCTTGTGTTCTCTTCCTCCTCCGCTTGTGTATTTGTTCATTGCCAGATCCAAGCAATTTCAAGCTGCTTAGGGCAGTTTAGCCCTAGGGAGGTCAAGTGGAAGTGCTCGCCCAGACGGACATGGGACACCTGAAGCTGGGGCTTTGTGCAGCCGTGCTGAGCTGGGGTACAACAGCCAACCCCAAACACTTATCCCTCCGTAGTAAGCCTTGCAGTTATTTCCAGTATTTCTGGTGTCTTGAGATGGAGCCTACACGACCTGCTTTTCTTGGTCTTCCTCTTCGGAATGGGCAGCCCTCTCCTGGAGCCTGCAGCTGCCTGGTGTTCCTGCCAGCCTTTGGCTCAGAGCTGGGGAGAAGGTGGGAAAATGTCTTCTGCTGTAAGTAAGGTCTAGCAAACTGCAGGCAAAAATGAAGTTTCATTGCTTCTTAATGATGATTAGTGATTTTGATACCACTGATCACATGCATTCCCAGAACATTTGATTAATGAGACCATTTCTGAGCAGAAATAAAGAGCCTGTGGCAAAAATATGACAGGAACAGTGAGATCTGTCTGTACATCTCCCTCATTAAAGGCCCTAACTGTAAAGAAATTCCTAGAGGTTGTAAACAAAATGGTTTTCTTCCTCCCATTTCCCTTTCTCTCTTCCCCAAGCCACTTCCATCATTAGGAATCAATGCATTAACTGGAGATCTCTTGTTTTGGGGTTGCAGGCAGAGAATGCCTAAGTCTTTCTACTCATACTAAATGTGAATTTCGGAAGTAGAGGGGAGTCAGAGATCAACTCCTGCAGATCAGTGGGGGCATCTTCTACCACCGGGAAATCAACACACCAGGTGTGTGGGATGGAGCCAGGGGCTGGTGACCGCAGGATCGGATGGGATTTTGGGAAGGAATCTGTCCCTGGGAGGGTGGGGAGGCCCTGGCACAGGGTGCCCAGAGCAGCTGTGGCTGCCCCAGCCCCGGACGTGTTCAAGGCCAGGTTGGACGGGGCTTGGAGCCACCTGGGACAGTGGAAAGAATTCCCTTTGCTCCAGGGGAAGGTGTCCCTGCCCGTGGCAGGGGTGGCCCTGGATGGGCTTTGGGATCTCTTCCAAACCAACCACTCTGGGATTCTGTGATTCCATGAAAATGTCTGGCAGAGGATGATTCCAGACCTGGCTACCGGAGGCTTCCACCACATCCCCTGGATCCAGGGAGACCGGAGCGCTCGGCCGCCGGCACCGCCGGGGCTGGGCACTCGCTCTGCCCCAGCCCTTCAGCTCGTGGCTCTGGGAGTGAGAGTGGGCAATAAAGGTGCAATTAAGTTCAGACACAAGAAGAAAGAAGATAAATTATGGCCTTGCATTTATATAGCACATTTCATCCCAAACCATCGAGTTAAGTGATTGATATACAAATTACATTTCGAGAGATCACTCTACTCTCTCCATGCCTGACATGCAGATATATATAATGTAATCATTATTTTTTAAAGCAAACTCACTTATTAATGCAAACCCTACAATTGGGGTGAGCTCTTCTGGGCAAAGATGAATCAGAAGTGACAAAACTCCACCATCTCATGATGAGCATGCTTAAGAATGAATGGAATAATTTAGATACTTGGATCCCTCCAACACAGCAAGTTCAAAGCCAAACAGAAAACGTCTCTCTTCTCTAAGGATTCAAAACAGAGTTTGCTAAAATGTAATTAAGCACAAAGTCCCTTGAAATCAATCACTTCCAGAAACTAATACCCACCTTGCTGATTAGACAGTGGGTAAGCCAGGGGCAATTAATGCATTAGTATGAAAATTGTTAACTGTGAGTGCAACCAGTTTTGATGGGATAATTGCTCTGAGAAAGACTTCTTGATGGTTAATATCAGAAAAAATGATGGTTTTGGGAAAGGGGAAGCTACTATGTTAACAGCAGCTAATTAAAAGTGACCTAATTCTCATTAATAATCTTTTTGATTGGATACAAACTTGAATCTGGGAGGCTAATTGGGACCATCAGCACATGTTGCCCCAGCTGAGGGCAGCTGGGAAGTTTCCTGCTTTGTCTCAGGGAAAGGAGGTGCTCTTTTCCCACTCTCATGGCAGTGGGAAGGTGTTTTGGATCAGAAAGGTGAAGCTCTGGCTCCTCATTAAGTCATTTTTCAGCCTGTCCCAGGGCGCAGGTCCATCCCTGCCCACCAGCTCTGGCAGCTCCCTGCCCTGTTCTGTGGAAGAGTGCTTGTAACTGTGGTGTAACCCTGCAAATGTGGCAGCCAAACTCCGTTCAGTAACCAGAAACCAGCCCAGGGAAATTCAATCCAGCGTGTTCAACCACTTTGAGTAACGTGTGATGTTTCTACATTTTCAAGCATGTTTGCTCAGTGTGGCTGAGTGGAAGTTCAGGGAAAAATGTTTGATTTTCATACTCCTGCAGTTAATGACCAATTTTCCACAAATCATAATAGTTTTACACCATTAGCTTTATAATTGAGTCTTTATTACGTGATCCTGTTTACTCAGCACGCGCTGCAGTTTGACAGCCGCCCCGTGGCCGTCAGGCCAGAAGTGATTGGTGCCGCAGAGCAGCTTCCCAAATGAGGGCTGAGCGCCTCCGACAGCACCAGAGATCCCTCTCCGGGCGAGGAGGAGGCAATTCCAGCAGGGAACACAAACAGCCCTGGCACGGAGCCGGCGCTGGGGCCGCTGTGGGGAGCGCAGCGCTGTCCGCCCCACCCGCTGGGAAACTGCGGAGCGTCACCTCTGCCAGCTTCCAGCGGCATTCCCTTTGCTCCAGAGGAAGAATCGGCTCTGGTGCTACCAGAGACAACTGCCCAAGGGTGGGGAGGGCACCCCGCACTTGTCGGCATCCCCAGAAGGCAGCGGTTACGTGGCTTGGCCTGCTTTGATCACAGAATCCCAGAATGGTTTGGGTTGGAAGGGACCTCAAAGCCAGCCAGTGCCACCCGTGCCATCAACGTTCATTCCAGAAGGGAGCGAGGGCTGCAGTCGCTGATGTCCCACAGAGGCTGAAAGGTGGCAATCAGGGAATTAATCACTAATTGAGCACTATACTGGCGCCTCCATGGCTGAACAATTAATGACAGAAAAGCAACCACAAATAATGTATTGACCAAAAATATCTAAATCATTTGTGTAAATTATTGGCACTAAATAACCTGACCAACCACTATGAACTCCTTTGCTCATAGAACCACAGATTATCCCGAGCTGGAAGGGACCCACAAGGATCATCCAAATCCAGCTCCTGGCCTTCTACAGGACGCCCCAAAATCCCACCCTGTGCCTGAGAGCGTTGTCCAAATGGTCAGTGCCCCCCAGCCAGGGTCAGCCCTCCCCAAGCACAGGTACCCAGGGAGCAGTGCTCCCCTGCTGGGCACTGGGCACTGGCACTTTATGCCAACAAAATATCCCAAAAGGCCCTGAAGTGAGGGGCAGGGTTTGGTGTTCCTGCCCTCTGTTCCATCCCTGCAGGATCGGCTCTTCCTCATTCCCTCCCCCACCGACCCCACCCTCTGCTGCGACTCATTTCACGCTGCTCCAAAACTGCCTCCAGTCACTTCTGAGAATATTCACCAGAGCTAAAGAGGAATCAAGATCTGCTGGACCTGCCTCATTGGCTTCACACCATTTCAAAGACGATTTAAAGCAGCATAAAGTTGTTGTGGCAGTGCAGGAGCTGAGTGGGTCTTTGTATTTACATTGCATTTTTCTGCTCGAGATAAAGCCCAACTTAAAATCCCTTAACTCTTTTTGACAACAAATTAGTTTCAGATCAAGGGCTCTTGCTCTGTCTCAAAATATGACTTTCACTTCCAAATTATTCATCTTGCCAGAAGCTGTTGCTAACCAAAAAAAAAAAAAAAA